>JBBDGP010004173.1:0-172500 GCA_037952835.1 Lithobates septentrionalis
GGTGGAACTTCCGCTTTAAGCTTCCAATGAACATTGTAAGAAGCTCACAGTGTGCAGTGAAATCAGAGTAAGCAGCTTCAGTACAGCAATAGATCCGGTACAACTGTGCAAGACTAAAGGGGAAGCTGGGTTTCTGTTGGTAAATTAATTCTGGACCATGGCATATACAGACCACCCCAGTATAATAAAATATTGTACAGTATACATAGAAGGAACAATGTCACCTCTACTGGTCTGGCAGGGTTGTGAAAGAACATGATTCTGGCAGCAAGCTGTAAGATTCTAATAATTAACAGCACAGTAATTAAGTACTGTGTAATGCGGAATGCCCCAGTGGCTTGGCCTGTGAATGGACTATAAGGACACAAGTAGGACGTATCTGTACAACACAGCCAATCCGTATTTCCACAAAACTAGGGCAAGGAGAAAGCAAGAGACGTCACCTGGAGCAACCTGTCAGGTTTTGTTGGAACAAATAATAGCATGGGAGTCATGTATGGATGTTAGCCCCAGTGACGTAGATGCCACGCAGCTTCTAACCAGGTTCCCGGTAGTATCATTCTGTATAAACTTTACAAAGAAAGGGTAAAGAATATGTTACCCCAACATTTCATATTTCTGATCTGTGTCCTCTGTACCATGTAGTGTTCATTTTGATGTCAAATTTCGATTACGTTTTAGTCATAGTCTTCTGACTAAAATGCCATTTTAGTTTTAGTTGTATCTTAGTTGACTAAAATCCCCAGTACATTTTAGTCGACTGAAATCGAATGGGTTTAGTTAAAGGAGAAGTACAGCCAAAGCTTATTTGGCTGTACTTCTCTTATGGATCACAGGAGTGCAGTTCAATTTGCACTCCTTTGACCCGTTTTCAGCAGACAGCGGGCTGAAGTCCGCTGTCTGCTGACGTCACAGAGCTGTTCCAGGCTCATGCAAGATCGCGACAATGGAGTCCAGATCCACCCACATGCCTGAACCGGCACCCCGCTCAGTCTCTCAGCGAGCCACTGAGAGCCCCGAGCCAGCCACTCCCACAGCTTCTACAACACAGCGCTCCAGTGAGCACGGGGGGGGAGGGGCAAAGCCATACCTCCCAGCTGTCCCTGATTTCGAGGGACTGTCCCTGATTTGAAGAAATGTCCCTCTGTCCCTCTTTCCCCATCATTTGTCCCTCATTTTGGTCTGATCTATATAGTTTTATATAAAATGCACTTTTTATCTTTCAAAAAGTGTTTCCCAGTGCTAAACCTTTCATCCAAATTCTAAATTGTTACATTTGTAAAATTTGTTAAAAGCCAATATAAAGGAATAGTAGTGGTAAAAAAAGCACTTGTGGATTTAATTAACCTTTTTTTTAATGAATTCTCTTTTAAGGGGGCGTGGCAGGGGGCCTACCACTGTGCTCAATGGACCAGTGCTGCCACCATAGCAGTGACAATACACATCTGGTGGCAGGTGACACGCTGCATTTGGTGGCAAGTGACAAGCTGCATTTAGTGGCAAGTGACAAGCTGCATCTGGTGGCAGGCGACAATGGCAAGTAACACGCTCAGGGCTCCCACTGATTCTGCATTATGGTGAGTTGAACTATTTCATTTTATATTACAATGTAATAGAAATATTGCATTTCAATCACCCTGACACCATATCAACCATGGTGCCGCGATGATTGAAGTGCTAAAACCAGCCATTGCCCCAACAAATTGCCTGCGAAAAATGCCCCGCCACCCTCTGGACCTTGGCACGATTTTCTTCCATGAAGCCGGTCCCAGCTGCCAAAAAGGTTGGGGACTACTGCTCTAAATATTCTCCAGACTACTCCAGGGGACCTCAGGGCTAGCCTGGTTGACAGAGAGCTGCCTGTAAAAGCTGGATTCTCATTCTCGCCTATCCTGGGGCCAGTGCTCCAGCAAAACGTTTCCCCATCAAATCCTCAATATGCAGATTTTGCTCACTGCAGTGGACACTAATACAATAGATCTGATAGTCCAGTAGTCAAGAAAGTGCCAGTGAATCCTCAGACCGTGTTCCATTTACACATTTAGGTCTTGTTCACACGGGTGTACTACAGGGTATGCCCATGTGTGTTTAATCTGTCGTTATTTGGAAATTCGGATGTATTTAAAATCCGAATCACAATATCACAATAGTAACGAATGTAAATGAATCTTCCAAAATAACAAAACAAAATTTGTCTGAAATAACTGAATTCAATTTTGAATTTGGAAACAAATATGAAATGTAAACATATTGCAATTCTTAGATGTGAAAAATTTGACAGCCGTATTCAATCAAATCGAAAAATATTCTAATTCGGATGCTGATTAAAATTTTCTAATTGAATTCCACTCGGTCGGATTCGAAAAGGAATAAACGAAACAAAACTAAGCGAATTCCGAAAACAGATTTAACGAAACAAAGTTAGTTCATTGACAAATCGAAACAACACAAAACGTTCTGCACATGTCTACCTGAGTTTTGGCAGGTGCAGTCTGCACTCCGCACTGTAGGTGGCACTCAACCAAAGTGGCAATACAAAAGGGGAGGGGGGGGAGCTTTGAGGAACTTGGTTCCTCTGTGATTTCCTGCAGTCACCAGGAAAACAGCTGTCTGATTGGACGCTGGTGCCCTTCGTGACCTCTGTGGCCATCTTGGGTGAGGGCAGAGCTTATTTTAGACCCTTTCCCTCTGATTTGGTGTGCATTTTGTGAGTGGTTAGTGTAGGGTCAGGTTCCCGTCTGGCAGGGACAGCATTTACCAACAGGTATGCTGGTTCCAGAGGAGTAGGAAAGTGAAGGGACTATGTTAACATCACCTTGGAGGACTCCCAGTCGAGTAGGGCTAGCCAGGCCGCATTCCTGCTCCTCATTGCAGAAGCTGTCGGCAAATTTCTCATGCTACAGAACAGCTGCTATTGACTCTGCAAGTGGCTGCGGATGGTTATGATCACCCACTAAGCCGAGTTGTAACTTCCTGAAGCATTCTACCATACACAGTCTATAGCATTTGGCCTCTGTTTTCTCATGCTGCGCTCTGCTCACACGTGCGAGGGCTGTGTTTACCCACGTGGAATGCACTGGTGTCCCACGCATACCAACGAAGGCCTCTTGAGCCCCTAGAGGGAAACAGAGCCTTGACTGATGGGGGCATGGCCAGGTATTGGACAAGGTGGTTGATGGTCACCAAGGATTGGTGGAAATATGGGGGATGGGCTGGGCCTGAACTCAGAAAATTATTGCCCCCTGGGAATTCTGGGTCTTTTGAAGAAGTGGATGGAAGAGCTGCCCACCAGCAAGGTCAAGGTTTCTTGACCTTGCCAGCATTTAAAGTTGCTGTAATGGGCTATGCCCTTGATGGAAAATTGGAAGTAGGCTGTCTGTCCAGCACTTATGGTAAGGCCCCCTTTGGAATTGCGTGCTCACAGTACAACTGTGAGTGGCACTGGTTTAAAGTGTTATGTGTTGGAATTTAAATAAAGCTGTGGCCTTGCCCTTTCCAACCTAATGGTTGTGTGTTTATTTAATGGGGTAAGGGGACAAGGGTGGTGGGTTTTTATCCCATTATGTTACATTTGATTTGTACCTAGGCCCTTTGCACCTCAGCAGTCATGCAGGTAGTCTGCTTCATGTCAATTAGGACACAGCATTTGTACCAATCTGACATCCATGTGAGTGCACACTGTCTGCGTTCGGGGTTATGCACCCACACAGATGTCAAATTGGGAGCAGGGGCCGTGTCTGTACAGACACTGCATCCCAACCGGGGCCGGGACAAGGGGTGGGCGATAAGGGAAGCTGCTCTGGGTGCAATGGTTTACTGGGGGTGCCTTCTTTCTGGATCCTCTAGGATCCCCTAAGCTTGCACGCCATGGGTGGGTGAGAGGGGCACAGTTTGTAATCTTTGTCCTGGGTGCTGGATAACCTTGTCCCGGCACTGATCCCAACTGACATGAATGGGATTGCCTGCATAGGGATGCATCTGTGTATCCCTGCGCTGGTAAACACAGCCCTTGCATGGGTGTATGCGGTAGTACACCCATTTGAACAAGGCCTTACATCCACACAGAAAAAAAATATTGCAGAGGTGCTCAGATAAGGAAGCCATCAGTGGCAGTGCGTCCATTAAGGGCGCGCAGCGCTGCCCCCTCTCTCCAGCCACCCCCTCTGTGTATAATGGATAGATTTATGCATTACATGAATCTATCCATGGCCGCTGTAGCCAACCCCTACTTCCAGCGGTGGGGGGGGGGGGATGTTTTTGAAACACCTGATTAGAGCCATAGGCTCTAAAAGGCTTCAAAAAAGGTGAACTGCGAGCGCAAAGCATTGCGCTCGCAGTTCACCCAGGTGTGTTAAAAAAGCAAATGAAAATTCGCTTTCCTTTTTCTTTCTTTTTTTTTTTAAAGTTTTATTTGTAATAGAGTGGAACATACAGGTATGTTGTGATACAGAAACATGCAATACAGAATATGGTGCCTAACATGACATTTTAAACAGTTGCAATTTTCAAACATTAAACAACTTGGTGTGATCCGGTGGAGAGATGTATAGGGTGAGGGTTCGCTTAAGTACGTCAGGAACTACTTGGCGTCTAGGAGTCTCCAGTTTTAAGAAAAAGGCATTGGGGGGAAGTATCCAGGGGTCTCACTTTAGCCCGTATTTGGGTCATGTAGATTTATGTCTGTGTGTGTTTAAAGGGCTTAAGGGGTGATTCACCGGTTGTAGGTAAGTGGTCAATGAGAGGGGCGTAATTTTGTTCAGCTGGGTTGGGATGTCCTGTTAGGGTCTTGTCTAATGTAGGTAGTACTTATCTCTGTGAGGTAGTGGGTTTCTGTATGATGGTGAGTATTTCTAGGTTCCTCAAGTGAGAAAAGGGGTCCGGGGTAGGAGGTCGCTTTCCTAACACTGAACCGCCTCTCAGCCAATCAGGTGCACAGGTCTGTTACCCGTCACCTGATTGGCTGAAACAACAGGCGCTACGAGGAGAGGAGGAGACGCTCAGAGGACACAGGAACCGCTGTCTGACCTGCTGCAAGGTCCTAACCGCTCGACGCCGTCGCCCGCCACCACCAAGACAGGGTAAGTGCCGGGCAGACGGTGAGCAGGTGGGGGAGTCACAGTGGCACTATTTGATGGGCACAGTGATAGCATTTGATGTGGCACTATTTGATGGGCACAGTGACAGCATTTGATGTGGCACTATTTGATGGGTGCAATATCAGCATTTGATGTGGCACTATTTGATGGTTGCAATATCAGCATTTGATGTGGCACTATTTGATGGGTGCAATATCAGCATTTGATGTGGCACTATTTGATGGGCACAGTGACAGCATTTGATGTGGCACTATTTAATGGGCACAGTGACAGCATTTGATGGGGACTAGTGGCAGCGTTTGATGGGCACAGTGGCTGCGTTTGATAGGCACAGTGGCAGCATTTGATAGGGCAAAGTTGCAGCGTTTGATGGGCACAGTGGCTGTTTGATGGCACAGTGGCTGTAATTGATGGGCACAGTGGCTGCAATTGATTGGCACAGTTGCTGCAATTGATGGGCACAGTGGCTGCGTTTGATGGCACAGTGGCTGCGTTTGATAGTACAGTGGCTGCGTTTGATGGGTACAGTGGCTGCGTTTAATGGGCACAGTGAGGCTGCAATTGATGGGGGTTTTTTTCAGAATTTTTCTGTTTGTTTGTGCCCCCCCAAAAATTTTAAGCACCAGCCACCACTGGAAGCCATGTACTCATTTCAAAGTAACAAAGAGATTGTTCATAGTGGATGAAACCAGCGTTGTACCTTGTTGGGCTTGACGGCTCTCTGAAGGTTCTCTATCCATTTGTCTCTTTCAGCAGCCGAACGACAGGCAAAGCATTTGGTACCCGATGCTGTTGTCACCTGCAGATGGGAAAAAAGACCGATCAGAGATGATGCACAGCAGTTTGCAGATCAGAATGTTCAAACCTTGCTGTGCTGGGGTGTCAAAGATTAACGAGGGCCAATACAACAGAAAAGTGCGGCTTTGAAGCGCAACTAGAACCAAGATTTTCTTTTTTTTAGTTTTGAGAAGAGGTAGGAAACTCTATTTTTAATTCTTGTCTTTCAATTCCCATCACCCCCTCACAAGTCAGCCATTCTAAACCTTTTGTAATGGGTCAAAGAGAGCGCAAAATTAAAATCTTTAGGAATGGCTGTAGAAGACAGAGGGGTGCAGATAAACAGGTACAACTTATGTAAGAGGATTTACCGAAGAACAGGGATTGTGTGGCCCCTGAATTTCATTGGCTGTATTTTGCCATGCTCGTTGTAACCAGTTGAACAATAAAGACTTTTAACTTTCTTTGACTTATTCCACCTGGATTTCTCAGCTCGGGTGAATGTCCTCTCCTGGGGGATCCTTGTCTTTGTGGTGCTCTGTGGAATACATCCCAATAATGACTTTGTCCACATAACCTGTGAAAATCCCTGTCCAGCCTTCCTTTACCACTACCTCTTAGATTCTAATGCCGCGTACACACGAGAGGATTTTACAGCAGACTTTGCCCGGCGGACAGGATTTCGTCAGACAATTCGATCGTGTGTGGGCTCCAGCGGACTTTGTTTTCTCAAAAGTTGGACGGACTTAGATTTGAAACATGTTTTAAATCAATCCGTTGAAATTGAGTCCGGTCGAAAAGTCCGCTCGTCTGTATGCTAGTTCGACGGACAAAAAGCCATGCTAGGGCAGCTATTGGCTACTGGCTATGAACTTCCTTGTTTTAGTCCGGTTGTACGTCATCACGTACGAATTCGACGGACTTTGGTGGATTGTGTGTAGGCAAGTCCGTTCATTCAGAAAGTCCGTCGTAATGTCAGTTGAAAAGTCCGCCGGGCAAAGTCTGCCGTAAAGTCCGACCGTGTGTACGCGGCATTAATCTCTGAACATTGGAGGAACCCTTGAAAAATTGTAGAAATCTCGGGGGAACCCCTGTTGCTCACGGTATGTAGATATACCAATATACACACCAATAAAATGATACTAAAGTATAAATCAATATGACATACTACAATAAACATATGAATCATGAAAAAAACACACTAACTTTGCATCAGTGCTTGCTAACCTTTTATCAGAATTGGGACTGCAGTCTAACTTTGTATACTTACGTTTCGCACAAAAAAGAAAAAAGGATTGGCAGCCTAACTTTTCACACATTTAGATAAGAAAGAAAAGGCAGACACACACAAAATCTCCCAAAGAAAGCAGCAGGGATTTCAAATCCCTGGGCCATTGGGCGGCTTGCGGGAACCTTGTCAGCTCTGGATCATGGGAGGTAAGTACAACAGGGGCTGGGGAGGGCGACAGGAGGGTGTTCGGTGTTAGGTCATCTTTACTGATAAAGGTAAACTTACATTTTAAATACCAAAATGCCTTGATTGCATCTCTTCAGGTTCAAGTGAGTGATCTGGAATCTTTGCTTAGGGATCACTATTTAGAGAAGGCCCTGTCCAATATTTGCAATCAACTGTTTAAAGGGGTTGTAAATCATCGAGGCTTTTCACCTTAATACATTCTGTACATTAAGGCGGAAAACCTTCTGTAGTGCAGTAGCCTCCCAGAGCCTCCCCTTTTACTTACCTGAACCCGATCGTTCCAGCGTCGAGGACGAGCACAGGAAGCTCCAGCCACTGTCTCAGGTCCTCATTGGATAGATTGATAGCCAATGGCTCCCGATGCTGTCAACCAAATCCAGTGACACAGGAGGCGGGGGGGGCGAGTCCTGCTGTCTGTGTCAATGAATGCCCATGGAAAGTGGTTCTCCGTGGGGGCACTCGAGAAGAAAAGGAGCCAGGAGCGCCGCTGAGGGACCCCAGAAGAGGAGGATCGGGGCTGCTCTGTGCAAAACTCTTGCACAGAGAAGGTAAATATGACATGTCTGCTATTTAAAAAAACCAACCTTTACAACCCCTTTAATGGGATTGGTAAGCTACTTGCATGCTGTAGAACTGCCTGAGAGGCGGTGTTCCCCCCCAGTTGGATGGTGATGACTGGGATGATATTTGGGAGATTAATTTCTCAGATTAGTGTCGGCCAGAGACCATCTTATCCAATATAAATTTGTACATCAAATCTATCTTACTCTGGCCAGATTGGCTAAGATTTTTCCTACCCAGTTGCCCTGTTGCTGGTGGTGCAGGTCAACCAGCACAGGCTGCCTACACATCTTTTGGGACTGTGTAGCTATCCAAACTTTTTGCCGTGGAGTCACTGAATGTATAGAGGAGATTACCACACTGTGTATACGGCGGGGAGTAGAGGTTTGTCTTCTGGGTCTTGTTGATGCCCTGGCTCCAAAAAATGTGACACGTACTCTATTGACTTTACTGTTTTATTATGCTAGGAAATAAATAGTGCTCTCCTGGAAAAAGCCTGCCCCTCCGACTGTTTTTCCGGCATGGAAGGCACTTTTTGGTAAAGCCATTCCTTTATATAAAGCCACGTATACCAGTAGAGGAATTCCTCATAAGTTTGGTAAAGTGTGGGGTGGATGGATGAATAGTGCATCTACGGTATCTGATTAAATATATACTTGTAGGAAATTCAGGTTATGTCAAGTATGAAGCTGGGTGGGTATTGATGATCATTAAAGTGAAGGTCAATGCAAAATCTAAAATCCCTGCACCCATAGACACCAGGGATCTAACACTAACCGCTCTATCTCTGTATAGAAAAAATCAGTATACATACCGTTTTGGAAGCCAATCTGACCCTCTCCGACAGGATCCCACACTGAGCTGTCAGCAGCGGCTTTTCTGTGGAGACGGGTGCAGAGGAGACGGACGACAACAGAAGCCCCATAGTAAGTCTATGGGTGACGTCACTTCCCATTCATTTCACGGCCGTTTTCGTCTGTGTCCTCTGCAGAGCTTCCGGCGCTGGAGATCGGGTCAGAGCAGATCAGGTCGGCTTCTAAAAAATTATGTATACTAGTTTTTTTCTTTACAGGGATAGAGAGGTTTGTGTTAGATCTCTGGTGTCTATAGATGCAGGGATTTTAGATTTTGCATGGACCTTCACTTTAGGTATTAATGTTGTGGGGGGTGAGCTGTGGACCTAGGAATTTCCTATGTCTGATGTTAGAATTTGATGGCAGGTGGTATACCTTAGCTTTGCGGAGCTAGAAATAGGTCGTACCATGAAACTGCGTCCAACTATAATAATAATTGTTGTTACTATACTCATGTTTCAAGCCTCGGAGTTATACTGAGGGCCCAATGCTGAGACGTGTTTTGAATTTTTGTTGGGGAGTGGGGCTTGGTATCAGACTGTCCCCCAATTGTTTTAAGTGTTTGTTTTTTGTATGTCATTTAAAATTCAATAAAAAGAACTTTACAAAAAATTACAAAAAAAAAAATGCCTTGATTGGTGGATATCAGTTGGGGGCATTGGGTGTTCTTAGGAAGATTGCACTGACATGAGACCACCCCAGGTAACACTCACATGTAATGTAACTGAAAAAATATATACATATACACTGAATGAAAATATTGATATCCAATGAATGAAAGACACAGATCAGGTACAGTCAGGCTCTGTGGGGGAAAGAGCTGGATGATGCTGGATGTCCTCCAGCCAGAAAACAAGACTGGCTCATTTGTCGCAGCTTCTACTGCAGAAACTCAGAGTGTGCAGCAAAATCAGAGTAAGCAATTTCAATACAGGGGCCTGTACAACTTTGCAAGCTCAAAAGGTAAAGCCGGAGTTCCCCTTTAAACAAGAACATCACCTCAAAACAAAACTCCTGTCCCAAGATACTGCTGTGCACGGGTTTCACCACCGAATCTTCATCCAGATTCAGATCCAAGGCTTCCGCAGCGCTGCTCGGACTCAGCAAAGACTCATGGGAGTGCGATTCCTTGAATGCCTGCATGAGGCGAGCCCTGGAGGAGAGAGGGGACAAGACAGAGACATTGGTGACAGTCCTTTGATGCCATACAAAGAAACCAAAAAGAGAATACAAATGTTCCGATTTTCTTCCTGACACTTTTTTTTTTAGGCCTGTGTGTTATCCTCTTCCTGCCCAAGGTATGTCTGATGACGTCCTTGACTTTAAACGGGGATATCTGATTGATGGGTGCAGCTACAGGCATCAATCAGATATCGTCTTTTTTTCAGCCGGCGATTACCTACACCATAAGAATGATCATAGAGGCTGTTCCACTGCTTGATCGTTCTTACGGGTGGCGAGAGGGGACATCCCCCCCTCCTTCCGCCCTCTGGTGCTTCTACCAACTCGCCGCTTCCATCGGTGAGTCAGAGAACAGATCTGCCGGCCCCGGATGTTTACCATAGAGATTTCCGGCGGACCAGATGGTCGCGGGAGTCTCTATGATCATTCGGAGGTCGGGCGCGACGTTATGACGTCACACCCAGTCTCTGCATTCAAACAAATAGCGCCGCCCCGGCTGAGAAGCCGAGATCGTTTTTTTTTATTCTTATTTTTATTTCAGGCTTCCCCAACTGTACAAAGGACTGATCATGCCACATTCCTAAAAAAAAAAAAGATTTGATCACTTTTATTACTATTACAAGGAATATTACAAGGAATGTAAACATCCCTTGTAATATTCCTTGTAATAGGAGTAAAAGTGATAATTTTTTTTTTTTTTAAAGTGTCAAACTAAAAAAAGAAAAGTAAAATTAACAATAAAAAAAAAAAAGTAAAGCGCCCCTGTCCCCGTTTGCTCGCATGCAGAAGCGAACGCATACGTAAGTCCCGCCCACATATGAAAACGCTGTTCAAACCACACATGTGAGGTATCGCCACAAACGTTAGAGCGAGAGCAATAATTCTAGCAATAGACCTCCTCTGTAACTCAAAACATGTAACCAGTAAACTATTTTAAAGCGTCGCCTATGGGGATTTTTAAGTACCGAAGTTTGGTGCCATTCCACGAGCGTATGAAATTTTGAAGCGTGACATGTTAGGTATCTATTTACTTGGCGTAACTTGGTCTTTCACATTATGCAAAAAAAATGGTGCTAACTTTAATGTTTTGGTTTTTTTTTTTAAACACAAAAAAAAGTGTTTGAAAAATTGCTGCGCAAATACCATGCGAGATAAAAAGTTGCAATGACCGCCATTGTATTCTCTAGAGTCTTTGCTAAAAAGAAACATATATAACGTTTGGAGGTTCTATGTCATTTTCTAACAAAAAAATATTGAATTTTACATGTAGGAGAGAAATGTCAGCATTGGCCTGGATGGAAAGCGATTAATATACTGTAGCTATTTTCCTATATGTCCGATATGTAAAAGAGAAAACTCGAGTCGGGGTGGCATCTATACTGGAATTGTATTACAGGTGACTATTATACTGTAAGTTCAATTGGCCATATGTAAGTCCTCATATTAGGCCAGGACAGTTTGAATGGCATTAAACAGATTGTAAACTTGACATGTGATTCAGCATTTTACCTTTTCCATCAATTGCCATGTATCAATGCCACTTGACATTTTATATCATCTTTGACTATGAAAATAAACAATTTACAAATTACTATGCCTGTAATCACGGCCGCCTAAAAGGGGGTAGCAATGGGCTCCTGTATGGGGCCTAATCAGTTCAACAGTGGCTTTATGGTGAAGGCATTTCCAAATGCTGCTGCTCACAGCTCAGTGCCCCCTCCCAGTTTCTCCACCTCCCCCTCCTGCTGGCTGTCAGCTGCTGCAAAAAAAAAAAAAACAACACAGAGGGATTGGTTTCAGGGATCGCCCGCTGCCGCTCTGGTCACCCCCTCCCCTGTCCATGATCCTCTTTCCCTGCAGCTCCGATCACTCCTGTGTTTATTCATAACTGAAGCATAGTAAACTGTGTGTACTATGCTTGAGTTTGTGAATGAACAGGAAGCCTCTGTACAAGTGTTTCCTGTTCATTCATTCTGCAGTACAGCTGAGAGGGAAACAAAGGATTGGGGCTCTGTGTTTCTTTGACCTAAAAATAAAACATCAGCGGTATGTTTAGACCCCTGATATTCCACCAAAGCTCCCCCCCTCTTCCCATAGGGCTGATAAAAAAAATGTCAAAAATAATTTTGAAAAATTGTAAAAAATATTTAAAATAAATAATTAAGGGTCTTTTTCTCACAGATATTCTGGCTGCATGAATGAGTGATTGTTTATGTGGCTGGTGCCATGTTTGGGCCATACACCTGCACCCACAAACCCACCCAGTTTCCAGGGGGCTGTTAGGTAGGCTGAATAGGGCCCCATGATTTCTAAGAGCAGTCTTGGCTGTAATGACAATTTTTAGCATATTAATTTGTGTTTTTTTTAATTTTACAGGCCTTTATTCATATTTTACTCCACATTTATATGCAGAACAAGCTGTCATACAAAAGTGACAATTACCATTGGGATAAACCGCATAGCACTGTCAGGGGTGATTACAGCAGTCAGATTTTATTCATATGGTTTATTTTCCAAAAGAAAAAAAACAACTAAAATGGTTGCTGTAACTGCTTAAAGCCTAATTCCGAGTACAAGAAAAAAGAAAAAAATACCCTTGCAGTGCCCCTCCCTACCCCTCCACACACACTGCAAGGGTTAAATGCGTATTTTCGCTTATGTGCAAGGAAATAAAGAGTAATACTTGTCTATATTTCTCATTCCGGCAGGCTCCCTCAATCTGTGCAACCAATCCCTGCAGCCTCCTGCTTAAGATGCTCCAGCAACGGTCACACACACATACAATGCAAGACCAAAAGCCATTACATAGTGCATGATGACAAAGAGAGACCACCCACAGCCTGGAGCATAACAGAGAATGGCGGAGAATACCGGAGCTAGGGGTAATGTAAGTAATAGAACCTCTACCCTCTACAACCTCTGCCCCCTATCGGATCATACCGAGCAAGGGGTAAGGTAAGTAATACAGCCTCTACCCCTTATTGGAGCATACAGGAGCGAGGGGTAAGGTAAGTAATACAACCTCTACCCCCTAAAACCTCTACCCCCTAAAACCTCTACCCCCTATTGAAGCATACCAGAGTAAGGGGTAAGGTAAGTAATACAACCTCTACCCAATACAACCTCTGCCCCATATCAGAGTGATGGGTAAGGTAAGTAATACAACCTATACCCCTACAACCTCTGCCCCATATCGGAGTGAGGGGAAAAGTAAGAAATACAACCTCTACCCCATATCGGAGTGAGGGGAAAAGTAAGAAATACAACCTCTACCCCCTACAACCTCTACCCCCTACAACCTCTGCCCCCTACAACCTCTGCCCCCTATCGGAGCATACCGAGCAAGGGGAAAGGTAAGTAATACAGCCTCTACCCGCTATTGGAGCATACCAGAGCAAGGGGTAAGGTAAGTAATACAACCTCTACCCAATACAACCTCTGCCCCATATCAGAGTGAGGGGAAAGGTAAGAAAACAACCTATACCCCCTACAACCTCTGCCCCCTATCGGAGCATACCGAGTAAGGGGTAAGGTAAGTAATACAACCTCTACCCCTTATCAGGGCATACAGGAGTGAGGGGTAAGGTAAGTAATACAACTTCTACTTGCTACAACCGCTGCCCCCTATTGGGGCTTACCGGAGCGAGGGGTAAGGTAAGTAATACAACCTCTACCCCCTACAACCTCTGCCCCATATCGGAGTGAGGGGTAAGGTAAGTAATACAATCCCTACACCCTACAATCTCTGCCCCCTATTGGAGTGAGGGGTAAGGTAAGTAATACAACCTCTACTCCCTACAACCTCTGCCCCCAACGGATCATACTGGAGCAAGGGGTAAGGTAAGTAATATAACCTCTACCCCTACAACCTCTACCCCATATCGGAGTGAGGGGTAAGGCAAGTAATACAACATCTACCCCCTACAACCTCTGCCCCATATTGGAGTGATGGGTAAGGTGAGTAATACAACCTCTACCCCCTACAACCTCTGCCCCGTAACAGAGCATACCGGAGCAAGGGGTAAGGTAAGTGTTACAACCTCTATCCCCTACAACCTCTACCCTCTATCAGAGCATACCGGAGCAAGGGATAAGGTAAGTAATACAAACTCTACCCCCTAGAGGTAATGACTATTTAACCCATGCTGTGTGGGGGGGACCCCTTCGCAAACTGGGAAGAGATGGGCTTTTATTTGTATTTTTAACCACTTGCTGGCACTTTTTACTCCCCCCCTTTTTTTGCTAGAAAATTACTTAAAACCCCCAAACATTATGTATTTTCTGAAAGCAGAGGCCCTGGAAAATAAAACAGCGGCAGTTGCAGATATTTGTCAGCCATTTATCAAGCGCAAATTTTCAGGAAAAAAAGAACTAAAATGAATTTTAGTGCACACAAACACAATATAATACCCAATTTTTCAGTTAAAATACAAAAGATGATGTTGCATCGAGTAACTAGATACCAAACATGTCAAGTCTCAAAATTGCATGCACCCAAGAAATGGCGACATACTATGTTGCCTAAAATTTTCACCGCTATAAAGCTGCCTGGATCAGTTCTACTAAAGAGCCAATCACTAGCTGTAAAAAAAATCAACAACAACAAGATCATGGCTGCAGCTGCACTCTATTTGCTTGTTGACAATCCGTATATATATATATATATATATATATATATATATATATATATATATATACACTGCGGTCAGCAAGTGGTTAATTAACACCTTCCTGTCAGCCCCTTAAGAAATATAAACACTGGGAGCATTTAAAGGGCTGCCTGATCGTGCGTCAATGTGATCTCGATCGTCCATGTGTGCCCAGGAGCTACTGGCGCTATCACGGTGCAGGAGGTGTGAATTTGAGTGTGCTCCAAGGACAAAACAGGGGGACAAAAATGTGGCAGTAAATCTAGTTCCTAACAATAAAATCTCAAATAAGCTTTGATCTTTCGAACTGGTGATCCTGCCATAAAGGTCCCTGTTCAGGTGCTTCCTATTGTCTGTTACTGTCTGCCATTTATTTTCCTGCATTGTCACCCTGTCACATGTGCCCCTGGTGAAGACCACAAGCAGCTGTGCTGACAAAGGCACGGTCGTAAAGCTGGTCCAGAGCCGGTAATGCTGAAGTGAATGCATGTAGACAGAAGTGGCTGAACGAGGCTGGAGAAAAATATCAGCACTGAGGTGCAACAAAGAGTAAAAAAAATAGTACTATATAATCATAAGCTAAATGTCAACCATTTGGGGTTAAGGCCCCTTTCACACGGATTCTGACGAAGCTACGAGTGGACGTAGCGAAACGCGTTGATGTCACAGCGACGTCATTTTAGAGGTTTACAATCACTTAAGTAGCTAATTTGTTCTACCTCTATTCTCTAATTTTCAGACATGTCTACATACAGTATATTAAAGTGACAAAAATGAAGAACAGTAAGCACATAGAAATATGGAAGTTACATCAATTATTTTAGGGTAAATGCTGTAATAATAACTACAAATATTCACGCCCTGTAAAACACACAATTTCCCTTTAAGCTATGGGAGGCCGGAGTCCTCACCTGTCATGGTCAGCACTCCGGAAACGTGGGAGGATCTGCCGAAAGCTGCTGGTCCGATCTAACTTGGGTTGACTCTTTGTCCTCTTTATAGAGCTCTTCAAGCGACGACTCAGGAAACCCTGCTAAATGTCCAAAAAAAGAAGAGCAATGAGTCATTGGACAGGAGGCCGAGTATTGTGAATGACAGAAATATAGAAAGGAACAATAGACTACAAATAGAAATTAGACCCGAAGAAAACATTATTCCAAGGACTACCTTCATTTATGTACAATTTCAGAGCCACTTAGTACTATATACACTATATTATCAAAAGTATTGGGACTCCTGCCTTTACACACACATGAACTTTAATGGCATCCCAGTCTTAGTTCGTAGGGTTCAATATTGAGTTGGCCCACCCAGTGCAGCTATAACAGCTTCAACTCTTCTGGGAAGGCTGTCCACAAGGTTTAGGAGTGTGTCTATGGGAATGTTTGACCATTCTTCAAGAAGAACATTTGTGAGGTCAGGCACTGATGTGGACAAGGCCTGGCTCACAGTCTCTGCTCTAATTCATCCCAAAGGTGATCTATCAGGTTGAGGTCAGGACTCTGTGCAGGCCAGTCAAGTTCTTCCACCCCAAACTCGCTCATCCTTGTCTTTATGGACCTTGCTTTGTTCACTGGTGCAAATTATTTGGTGGAGGGGGGATTATGGCGTGAGGTTGTTTTTCAGGGGTTGGGCTTGGCCCCTTAGTTCCAGTGAAGGGAACTTCTGAGGCATCAGCATACCAAGACATTTTGAACAATTTCATGCTCCCAACTTCATGGGAACAGTTTGGGGATGGGCCCTTCCTGTTCCAACATGACTGCGCACTAGTACACAAAGCAAGGTCCATAAAGACATGGATGAGCGAGTTTGGGGTGGAGGAACTTGACTATCCTGCACAGAGTCCTGACCTCAACCCAATAGAACACCTTTGGGATGAATTACAGCAGAGACTGCGAGCTAGGCCTTTTCGTCCAACATCAGTGCCTGACCTCACAAATGCGCCCTGGAGGGGACACCGGAGCCACTGCCCACACCTCGCAACCGACACCTAGATGGGGCCTGCCCACTGTGCTAGAGGAGACACCGGAGCAGCTGCCCGCACCCCGCCCCCTAGATAAGGGGGGAGGTTTCGCTAGTGCCGTGCCGCTGAGGGGTGGTAGTGCTGCGCCACCGGCCGCCCGGAGGGGGGGTGCCAGCTTGCTGCCCCCCCCCCCCAAAAAAAACACCAGCCGCCACTGGGTGGAAGGAAAGAAAATCGCTTGATTCCCCATCAACATAGTCAGTGTTGCGGGAAGCCATCCTGATGACTGCTAGCCGCTATAACTGCCAGCAGTAATCAAATGTAAAAAATACAACATGCTTGTTATACCCAAGTTGATTGATGGATCGATTTGGGTACCATCAGCCTGCCCATACAGGGGTTGAATCTCTGCCAGTCCGTGCTGAACCAAAAAAATTTCGATCCATGTATGGCCGGCTTTACTTTTTTACAGTAAGTGTAAATAAATCAAAGTGTTTTTGGAAAAAATGTATACTTTTATATTTGCAAAACTGATGTGTGTCATTGGACAGCTTAGGAGATTTTAGTTACCTTTTCTCACTTCCTTGTGAAAATGTTTAATTTTCACACATAAATGTCACATAGACATAAAATAAATATTTCAGTATTAATCGCCTCTATTTCTTATGAACCTGTAGTATGCCTTATTTCTCTCTCCTGCTTTTTTCAATAGACACCTCATTGAACTCTCCAGGCAGAAGTCAGTGATAATTTAAAGTAGTGCTAATTGGTTCAATATACTCATTGATGTTTACATACATTCGATGTGGCCTGAGGTTTACAAACACTTGACATTAACTGGGCATTGCCAAAGTGGCGTTTTCCGATTGTGCTAAGCTTTGCCAAAGTGGCGTTTTCCGATTGTGCTAAGCTTTGCCAAAGTAGCGTTTTCCGACTGTGCTAAGCTTTGGCATAATGGCATTTTCTGCCAATGCTAAGCTCTAACAGTGGCATTTTCTGACAGTGCTAAGTTCTGATCTTTGAAATAGAGGCGTTTCCTTACAGTGCTAAGCTCTGCCATCATGGTGTTTGCTGCCAGTATTAGGCTCTGACCTCTGACAGAAGGGTTTCCTTTTAGTGCTAAGCTCTGCCATACTGGCATTTTTTGACAGTGCTAAGCTCTGACATGGACATCTGTTTTATTTCCTTACAGTGCTAAGCTCTACCATAGTGGTGGTTTCTGACAGTGCTAAGCTCTGACCTCTGACATAGAAGGGTTTCCTTACAGTGCTAAGCTCTGACATAATGGTGTTCCCTGACAGTGCTAAGCTCTGCCATAATGGCATTTTCTGACAGTGCTAAGCTCTGCCATAGTAGTATTTCCTGACAGTGCTAAGCTCTGCCATAGTAGTATTTCCTGACAGTGCTAAGCTCTGCCATAGTAGTATTTCCTGACAGTGCTAAGCTCTGCCATAATGGCGTTTTCTGACAGTGCTAAGCTCTGCCATAGTAGTATTCCCTGACAGTGCTAAGCTCTGCCATAGTAGTATTTCCTGACAGTGCTAAGCTCTGCCATAATGGCGTTTTCTGACAGTGCTAAGCTCTGCCATAGTAGTATTCCCTGACAGTGCTAAGCTCTGCCATAATGGCGTTTTCTGACAGTGCTAAGCTCTGCCATAGTAGTATTCCCTGACAGTGCTAAGCTCTGCCATAATGGCATTTTCTGACAGTGCTAAGCTCTGCCATAGTAGTATTTCCTGACAGTGCTAAGCTCTGCCATAGTAGTATTTCCTGACAGTGCTAAGCTCTGCCATAGTAGTATTTCCTGACAGTGCTAAGCTCTGCCATAGTAGTATTTCCTGACAGTGCTAAGCTCTGCCATAGTAGTATTTCCTGACAGTGCTAAGCTCTGCCATAATGGCGTTTTCTGACAGTGCTAAGCTCTGCCATAGTAGTATTCCCTGACAGTGCTAAGCTCTGCCATAATGGCGTTTTCTGACAGTGCTAAGCTCTGCCATAGTAGTATTCCCTGACAGTGCTAAGCTCTGCCATAATGGCGTTTTCTGACAGTGCTGAGCTCTGCCATAGTAGTATTCCCTGACAGTGCTAAGCTCTGCCATAATGGCGTTTTCTGACAGTGCTAAGCTCTGCCATAGTAGTATTCCCTGACAGTGCAAAGCTCTGCCATAATGGCGTTTTCTGACAGTACAAAGCTCTGCCATAATGGCGTTTTCTGACAGTGCTAAGCTCTGACATAATGGTATTTCCTGACAGTGCTAAGCTCAGACATAATGGTATTTCCCGACAGTGCTAAGCTCTGCCATACTGGCGGTTTCTGATAGTGCTAAGCTCTGCCATACTGGCGGTTTCTGACAGTGTTAAGCTCTGACCTGACATAGAGGTGTTTCCTTACAGTGCTAAGCTCTGCCATAGTGGCGTTTTCTGACAGTGCTGAGCTCTGACCTTGAACATAGAGAAGTTTCCTTACATTGCTAAGCTCTGTATTAGTGGGGATTCCTGACAGTGCTAAGCTCTGCCACAGTGGCACTTACTGACAATGTTAAGCTCTAACATTTTCCAAAAGTGCTGAGCTATCAAATAGTGGCTTTTTTTTGTAAGTTTTTATAGTAATAAATGGAAAAATACATAAATAAATACTGAATGTGGTATCTCCTTTTGTAAAATAACTAATGTGATATTTCTAAGCAATTGATGAAAATAACACACAGTGAAGCGATGTAATGCGTATAGTAAATTTTGTGAATTGACCCCTTAGTACTAAGCGCTGGTCAGAGGTCCATACATCTTGTACCCATACTGTTTTATAGCTCAGCATACCCTGATCAGCATAAAGTGAACCAGTCACCATTGTCCTGTCCACCCAAAACGAATAATTCCGTTTTGTATAACACCAAACACGTTGAATCCTTTTTGGCATCGTATCTCTCAGAGGTGCCATTGGTGAGATTTTCCAACCAGAATTCCCAGTGTATCCCAACAGCAGCAGCTATTGCAAAACCACATATTGCCATCATTCTCCCCGAGGGATTCTCAAAAACAAAGAATAGATAAATAACTAGAAAGCCCAGTTGATAGATGGCAATACAACCAAAATGTAAAACTTTATGGTGGAATTGTCCATTTAAGATACCTATGATAACAAGCACCCTACTCATACCTTTAATTCTTGTAAATTACCTTCTGTGCTATATGCAAGCCACAAGCTTTGACACACCCACCATATCTTACAATTAAAACAACACACCTTCCTATATTTCACATTGACATGTGCAGGTAAGAGATCTGGGCTGGCAATCTGTAGGTTGTCTGCTGCTCTCAACTCCTACTGACACCCGAGATTGGCTTCCCAGATCACACACTGGTTTAGGAGCTATGGGTTACACATAAGGCGTTTTGACAAGAATGAATGGCATATTCTGACAGTGCTAAGCTTTGATATAGTGGCATATTCTGACAGTGCTAAGCTTTGATATAGTGGCATATTCTGACAGTGCTAAGCTTTGACATAGTGGCGTTTTCTGACAGTGCTAAGCTTTGATATAGTGGTGTTTTCTGACAGTGCTAAACTTTGATATAGTGGCATATTCTGACAGTGCTAAGCTTTGACATAGTGGCGTTTTCTGACAGTGCTAAGCTTTGATATAGTGGTGTTTTCTGACAGTGCTAAGCTTTGATATAGTGGCATATTCTGACAGTGCTAAGCTTTGACATAGTGGCGTTTTCTGACAGTGCTAAGCTTTGATATAGTGGTGTTTTCTGACAGTGCTAAACTTTGATATAGTGGCATATTCTGACAGTGCTAAGCTTTGACATAGTGGCGTTTTCTGACAGTTCTAAGCTATGACATAGTGGTGTTTTCTGACAGTGCTAAGCTTTGACATAGTGGCATTTTCTGACAGTGCTAAGCTTTGACATAGTGGTGTTTTCTGACAGTGCTAAGCTTTGACATAGTGGCGTTTCCCAACAATGCTGGGTTTTAACAAAGTTGCATTTCCTGCTGGTGCTGGCCTCTGACAAAGTGGACTTTCCCAACAGTGCTGGGCTCTGGCAAAGTGATATTTTCCAACAGTTTCGGACTCTGACAAAGACACATTTTCTGACACTGCTGGATCCTCACAAAGCGGAAACAGTGCTGGCCTCTTTGACATTGTGAGGTTTCCTGACAATGCTGGGCTTCTACATAGTGGCATTACCTGACTATGCTGGGCTATGATAAAGTGGCTTTACCTGAAAATGTCGAGCTCTGACAAAGTGGCATTTCCCAATTGTGCTGGGCTCTGACATATTGAAAGTTCTGACAGTGCTGGGCTCTGACAAAATGGCATTTCCAGACAAATCTTAGCTCTGACATATTTGCCTTTCCTAATAGTGCTGAGTTCTGACACCAGAGGCATTTCCTGACAGTGCTGGGCTTTGACAAAGTGGCATTTCCCGACAACGCTGGGCTCTGACAAAGTGGCATTTCCCAACAGTGTTTGGCTCTGACAAAGTGGCATTTCCCAACAACGCTTGACTCTGACAAAGTGGCATTTCCCGACAACGCTGGGCTCTGACAAAGTGGCATTTCCTGACAGTGCTTGGCTCTGACATATTGAAAGTTTCTGACAGTGCTTGGCTCTGACACAGAGGCCTTTCCTTACAGCACTGGGCACTGACATAATGGCATTTCCTGACAGTGGTGGGCTCTGACTACAGGCGTGCACACAGGGTGTGCCTGGACACATCCTAATCACCCTGTGCAGTGCCAATTCTCCCTGCTTTCTGGCACCCCCTGTCTCCCCCCTGCAGTGCTTCCAGCTTCCCTCCTCTCCTCTCCCACCGGCTGCTCCAGGAGATGCTCCAGGATGGAGATCAGGGGAAGGGGCCAGTAAATATTTCATTTACAGGCCCCTTCCTTTTCTGAATGAACACAGTGAGTGATCTGTACCAATCTCTCCTGTGTTCATTCTTAACTGAAGCATAGTAAACTGTGTTTATTATGCTTCAGTTTGTGAATGAACAGGAAGCTGCTCAACACAGAGTACTTCCCATTCATTCACTGTCCAGTGCAGCTGAGGCTGCAGAAAAAGGGACCGACTGGGGAACTTATGTCCTGTCCTTTCTCTGTCTCAAAAATGTGACATCAGGGGTCTGTTTAGACCCTTGGCATTTCACTAAAGCTCCCCAAAAGGGCCCCTAAAAAAAATAGTAAAAACAATCATTTTAAAAATATTGTAAAATATATTTAAAAAATAAAATTAGAAAAAATAATAAAATAAAAAAAAATGACTGATACCATCCCGGGCCCTACGGACACCAATCTCTGCCATATTGACACCGTCAACTGCTCTGCTGATATACACGCGTGTGTTTGTGTTCTGGGGTGCACACCCTAATGCAATAGGCTGCGCATACCAATGACTGACACAGAGGTATTTCCTGCCAATGCTGAGCTCTGAAATAGTGGAAATTCCTGACAGTGCCCGGCTTTCCCTTTCTAATTTTACTGCTGAAATCATAGGCATAGGCTGGTCATACATTATACAATTTTCTCGTTTGACTTTTCTTTAGATTTACCAAAACCATATATTATGAGGTCAAACCTAAACACTTACAATTTGTATGCAGTCAAACAAGCCCTTGCACTACACAGTTGATAGTAAATCTAAGGGCACTTTTACACTGGGGCGGGCGGGCGTCGGCGGTAAAGCACCGCTATTTTTTTATTTTTACTGTCGTCTTTGCGAAGCTTTTTGGCTGCTAGCGGGGTGCTTTTAACCCCTGCTAACAACCGAAAAAGGGTTAAAAGCGCCCCGCAAAGTGCCCCGCAAAGCGCCGCTGCCCATTGATTTCAATGGGCAGCGGCGCTGTAGGAGGGGTGTATACACCCCTCCTACAGCGCCTCAAAGATGCAGCTTGCAGGACTTTTTTGAGCGTCCTGCCAGCGCACCGCTCCAGTGTGAAAGAACTCGGGATTTCACACTGGAGTGAGAGGAGAGGCGCTTTACAGGCGATATTTTTAGCGCTCTAGCGCCTGTAAAGCGCTTCAGTGTGAAAGTAGCCTAAAGGAAATTGAACAAGAAAATTGTATAATGTATGGCCAGCTAAAGTTTTGCTAGTGTGCTACTTAGGCTGGCCATACATTACACAACTTTCCTTTAGATTTACCAAAATCATATAATATGAGGTTACACCTAAACACTATCAATTTGCATGCAATCAGGTAGGCCCTTGCCCTACATAGTTGAAGGTAAATCTTAAGGCCCATACACACGATAGGACTTTTTGACAACAAACATGCAAATTAGGTGTTTTAAGGAAACGTCCGACCGTGTGTACGCTCCATCGGACAAACTTTTTCAGACAAATGGTGGCTGTGCGAACAGACAAAACTTGGGGACAAACTTGGCGACAACAAAAGTCGGCTAGTCCGATCGTGTGTACACAAAACCATCGGACTTTAGTCCAAAGTACAAACACGCATGCTCAGAACCAATGCAAAAGATCAGACAACAATACAGAAGTTGACCAAAGGGTGGCGCCGGAGAATTGAACTTTCTCTTTTGAAGAGTCGTTAGTACGTTGAAACGTCACTACTTTCCTGTTTGCTGCCTAAAAAGTCCTGCCGTGTGTATGCAATACAAGTTCACGGCCAACGCCCTTTGGACAGAAATCCATGGAAAAGTTTGTTTAAAGTCCGATCGTGTGTATGAGGCTTAAAGGTAATTGAATGAGAAATTTGTATAATGTATGGCCAGCTTAATGACCCGTACACACGATCGGACTTTCCGCCAACAAAACCGTGGATTTTTGTTTGAAGGTTGTTGGCTCAAACTTGTCTTGCATACACACGGTCACACAAATGTTGGCCAACAATTACTAACGTGAGAAAACGCGGTGATGTACAAGGTGTACGGCGAGCCGAGAAAAAGGAAGTTCAATAGCCAGTGCGGCTCCTTCTGCTTGATTCCGAGCATGCCTGATTTTTTTGTGCGACGGACTTGTGTACACACGATCGGACTTTCTGACAACAAAGGTTTGTTGGTGGAAAATTTGAGAACCTGCTATCAAAGATTTGTTGGAAAGTCCGGCAGCAAACGTTCTATGGAGCGTACACGCAGACTTTCCAAGAACAAGCTCACATCCAACATTTCCCGTCGGAAAGTCAGACCGTGTGTACGCGGCATTAGAATTGTTTAGGAAGAAAGAAGACATAAATCCACTGAGCTCAGCCTTAAATCCCCCCCCCCCCCTCCGATCACCCCCGAAGGCAAGAACCCTCAAAAGACATGCCCCAAATTATGTTAAAAAGGAAAACAACTCCCCTTTAATCCCTTGTAGTAATCAGTCAATTTTAACCCTTTCGATTTTACTGTAGCAAAGCATTCCATTTTTTTTTTCGTTTTCCATTTTGGATAATACACTTTTGGTCGCATTAAAAACACATGCAAAGGAGAGAAATTGCGATGTCCATGGCAACCAACCTGATTTACAATGACAGTCAACAAGTGATTGGTTGCCATGGGGAACGCAGACACTTTCCCCTTCTCTGAGCTCCTATACAGGCGTAGGGGTTTGCTGTAACAGATGCACGCCATTCTCTGGAGAATCTCTAACTATAACTGGTTACATGTGGGAGAGCTGCATCCTGTCCGTGCATCTACTTAATATACCATAAATATTCATTTAGTCCATTTTAAACACGCTTGTTTATTTATTTCTTTTTTTCGAAAGTGCGCTATATATAGAATCTCAGCTAACTAGTTACGCTGCCCACACATGCAAATGGTCATTAGGCTGGGTACACTGACCAGACAATGTCCTCTGCTCAGCCATGACACGTTTACAGTGGGTATAGAAAAGAATAGTCTCCATTAAAGGATATGTAAAGGTTATGTAAAAAAAAAAAAACTGTCATACTTCCCTCCTCTGTGCAGTTGGTTTTGCACAAATTGGCCCTGATCCTCCTCTTTTGGGGTCCCTCAGCGGCGCTCCTGGCTCCTTCTCTTCTTGAGTGCCCCATTGGAGAGCCGCTCTCCCGTGTCCTGCTGCTGCGTCCATTGATACAGACAGCAGGACTCGGCCTCGCCCCCGCGTCATTGGATTTGATTGACAGCAGCGGGAGCCAATGGCTGCTATCAATCTATCCAATCAGGACCGGAGACACCGGCTGGAGCTGGTGTGCTGGTCCCCGTCGCCGGAAAGATCGGGTTCAGGTAAGTAAAAGGGAGTCTCTGGGAGGGGTGCTGCATCACAGGAGGTTTTTCACTTTAATGCATAGAATGAAAAACTTTGAGGCTTTACAACCCCTTTAAAATAATCACATTTTGATGTTTTGCAACCTGAAATGAAGACAGACGCAGTTTTTGTTTCATACAGCTGTATTTACTCAGTGCAAATTATAACATCCAAGTGAAAGATATAACACCAAGATGTCAGAAAAAAAAATCAAAAACAGAATCACTGAGTTGGAAAAAGGATCACCCCCTTGTGTCAGTATTTTGTTGGTATAATTACAGCCTTTAGTCTATTGGGATTTGTCTCTACTAACTTTGCACACCTAGGCTTTGCAATATTTGCCCATTCTTCTTTGCAGAACTGCTCAAGTTCAGTTCAATTTGATGGTGACTGTTTGTGGACTGCAGTCTTCAAGTCACTCCACAGATTTTCAATGGGGTTTAAGTCTGGCCTCTGACTAGGCCATGCAAGGACATTCTCCTTTTTCTCCTTCAACCGCTGTGTGGTTATTTTTGCTGTGTGCTTTGGATCATTGTCATGCTGGAAGCAGTGGTGGCTGGTGCTCCATTTTTTTTTGGGGGGGGGGGGGTGGCAAACAACCCCCCCCTTGCCAGGTCCGCACTTACCCCATCCAGGACGCAGCTTTCCCGGCTTCTCCTCCTGGCCAATCCAATCTTAAGACCCGCTTCTTTTCCTGATTGGCCAGGAGGAGAAGCCGGAACGCAATAGCGAATATTGATTCGCTAATGTCACAAGTGGGTGGGCTCGGGGCGCAGTGCTCTGTGCCCCAAGCCCAACCTTTTTCAAGCCAATTAGAGCCTCAGGATCTAATCATGTGCTTAAAAAAAGAAACTTGTAGAAATCTGTGCGTCTGGCGCCCCACATGGAGATTAGGGGGCGGCGCCCCTTATGGACCGGTCGCCGCTGGTTGGAAGGTAAACCTTCTTTCCATTGACAGATTTCTGGCAGAGGGCACCAGATTTTTCTCAAGCATTTGATGGTCCCCATAGCAGGATATTACCACCTCCACGCTTCACTGTAGAAATAGTGTTATTTGATGATGAGCTGTATTGGATTGTATTCCGCCAGACATATCATTTAGTGTTGAGTCCAAATCATTCAATTTTAGTCTCATCTGATCATCACACCTTTTTCCATGTGGCCTCAGAATCTTCAAGGTGCCTTTTTACAAGGCTCAGTGGTGACTGCATGTGGCCTTTCTTGAGGAGCCACATTTGTGGAGAATTTGTGATATTGTTATCACATGCACACAATAACCACTCTTTGTTATAAATTCCTGCAACTGCTTCAGAGTTGCTGTAGGCCTCTTGGTAGCCTATTTGACCAGTTTCTTCCTGGCTCCTTCATCCAGTTTGGAGCGACGTCCTGATCCAGGGAGGGTCTGTGTTGTACCAAATACCTTCCACCTCTTAATAATAGGCCTCACTCTGCTTCTAGGCATTGATAAAGCCTTTGAATTTTTTTGTATCCATCTCCTGTGTCTGTACACAACTTTATCCCGGAGATCTTTTGACAGTGCCTTGCCATCCTTAGTTGATTGTTTGCTTCAGTTGCACTAACAGGGACTGAAATGCTCCAGTAAAGCTCTTTTTATGCTGAGCTAATCAAAATGACCACAGCTGATCACATTTAAAAGTCAAATGACTTTGTGTGCCATTGAGAAGGTGATTAGCTACACCTGATTGAGTTTATAAGTCATTTTTAGGGGGGGGGGGGGGTGATCCTTTTTCCAGCTTTTTTTGGTTTTACATTTTTCTTTTTTTATGACATGTTGGTGCTATATCTTTCACTTTGATGTCAAAGTTGCACAGTAAATACAGCTGAATAAAACAAAAACTGTGCCTGTCTTCATTTCAATTTCATTTGCAAAGCAACAAAATGTGATTATTTTAAATTGGCGTGATTCTTTTCTGTTTCTGTGTATGTACCACTGCAGTGCAGGTGATGTTTTTTTGTTATTTGAGTTTTATTGAGGGGATTTCTCTTCACTTCCTGTCCTGTACACACAAAAGGACGCGAGAGAAAATCTCTCCAAAGTTGGGAAACACCCTTAGACACTTACACTTATGTTTCGTTACATACACCAGATTCCAGCAGTAAGAATCAGCAGATTTTTGCAGCTGGAATGACAGGTGTATGCAAACAGCAGCAGACGCTCAGCCTATATGAACTAATGAAAGGCTGACAGTTAGGGTTGTATCAATACAGATACTGGTATCTTTAGTGGTGCCGATACTAACCATTTGCACGAGTATCTGTACCTGTGCAAATGCACCGATACTTGAAACCGATACTTTCAGGCTGGGTTCTTTCAGTTGTCAACGGGATTCTCCCACTAACAGCTGAAATGTAAAAAAAAAAGCCGGCAATTATCGATTGTTAAGGAACAGGGCCACCGCATCCTTAACAACCGATGACTCTTTCAACTATCAGTGGGGTTCCCCTGTTGACAGCTGAAATGTAAAAGAAGTCCGGCAATTGGAGCTGTCAAAAAAAAAAAAGGAGCCGGGCACTGTTTATCAACAACATTGCTCAGCGCTGAAATACTAAGATAAAAAGAAACATAGTGTTTTTTTGTATCTTTCTGTTTCTTTATCTACAGATCAAAGGGATTAACTTTGATCTGCAGATGAAGACAGTTTAAAAAATATTATTTTTTTTGTGTTTTTTCTATTAAATGCTCACAAATGCACTTCCAAAAGTGCATTTGTGAGGTCAGGCACTTATGTTGGGCAAGAAGGCTTGGCTTGCAGTTTCTGCTCTAATTCATCCGAAAGTTGTTCTATCGGGTTGAGGTCAGGACTCTGTGAAGGCCAGTCAAGTTCCTCCACCCCAAACTCGCTCATCCATGTCTTTAGGAACCTTGCTTTGTGCACTGGTGTGCAGTCATGTTGGAACAGGAAGGGGCCATCCCCAAACTTTTCCCAAAAAGTTGGGAGCATGAAATTGTCCAAAATATCTTGGTATGCTGACACCTTTAGTGTTACCTTCACTGGAACTAAGGGGCCAAGACCAACCTCTAAAAAACAACCCCCACACCATAATCCCCCCTGAACCAAATGATTTGGCCAGTGCACAAAGCAAGATCCATAAAGACATGGATGAGCGAGTTTGGGTAGGAGGAATTTGACTGGCCTGTACAACCCAATAGAACACCTTTGAGATGAATTAGAGCGGAGACTGCGAGCCAGGTCTTCTCGTCGCTTCTGGAAGAATGGTCAAACATTCCCATAGACACACTCCTAAACCTTGTGGACGGCCTTCTCAGAAGAGTTGAAGCTGTTATAGCTGCAAAGGGTGGGCCAACTCAATATTGAATCCTACAGACTAAGACTGGGATGCCATTAAAGTTCATGTGCGTGTAAAGGCAGGCGTACCAATACTTTTGGTAATATAGTGTACATGAAGTTAGATGGAATATCAGAAATATCAGCATGTTTCTTACTTGGTATGGCAGCAAACCGTACATATCTATCTGCATATTGGCTAGTTTTATTTTAGTGAAAATGGATTTATTACTCACCGACGGTCGGAAGGGGGCGGCAGGAGGGGCGTCCATACTGGGCTGTTTCCCTCCTGGGACGCTTTTCCTCCGGGAACGGGCAAGGTGATAATCTAGGAAGGATATTAGCATATTAGAAATATGTACTTCCTGACAAAAAAAACATGAAACATGTTGATATACCAAAGATTGTTACCAGTGAGGAGCACCTGTCATTTTTCAGTATACAATACAAGAAGGGAAGAGCTTTAAACTATGAAGGCTTACATGTATTTTGGAGGAGTGATGGTAAGCCCCCTCTCCCACATCATTTAGCCCCTCCGTTTTCTATACTTGCATGTTACTATGGCAAGTCTAAGGAGGTTGGGTGGCAGACGTATTTGGCTGTACAGGCACCGGCATTATTTGGACAAATTCAGAGAATATTTAACCTGATGAAAATGCATTTGCTTCCTGATTTCTTTACGCGTTTCATACCCATTCTTTTTATCATGATCTCACCCAAGCTGAAGGACCAGGGTTCAAATTCAGCTGCTGATTGTCCAACTCTTCCCAAACTCCACTTGCCCAAAACTCTGTTGGTAAATCACATGACCAATGCTCTGGCATCTGGTCACATGAATGGCCCAAAAAAGAAGTCCAATGCATTAGCTACGATATTTTAGACTAAAAGTCTTCTTAAACACTTGCTGACCGTCCTATAGTAGTTTCACTGCTACAGGGTGGAAGCTGTGCACTGGATCACGTATATATACGTGCTTTGTCATTTCCCCCAGCAGGGGGTGCACTGCTTCTGATGTGAATATTCACAGCAGAAGCCGAACTGCGGGTGCCGGGCACTTGATGTCCTCCGGCACCCACCGATCCTCAGTAAAGAACACAGAGCGGCGATCTGCCTATGTAAACAAGGCAGATCACCGTTCTGACAGGGGGGGGAAGGGATGGATTCTGTCTTCCTTCAAAACAGGGACTAGAATCCATTTCTTCTCCTTGTAAAAATAGTACACAGTGTATACCAAAACACTGTCTAGGCACACATTTAACCCTTTGATCACCCCTGATGATTAACCACTTCCCAGCCAGTGTCATTACCCTGTTTCCCCGAAAATAAGACCTAGCGTGATTGTCCGTGATGGCTGCAATATAAGCCCTACCCCCCAAATAAGCCCTAGTTAAAGTCCTTGTAGGTCTTATTTTCAGGGTAGGGCTTATTTTCAGGGAAACAGGGTAGGGCTTATTTGGGGGGTAGGGCTTATATTGCAGCCATCACCGACAATCACGCTAGGTCTTATTTTCGGGGAAACAGGGTAGTACAGTGACAGTGTATATTTTTAGCACTGATCACTGTATTAGTGTCATTGGTTCCCACAAAGTGTCACTTAGTGTCCTTCGCAATATCGCAGTCCAGCTATAAATCACTGACTGAATCAGCACACATTACACACATTAACACTTGTTCGGCACACTCTTAACCCCTTGATTACCCTGAGATATTAAAGCCTTCCGAGCTAGTGTCATTAGTACAGTGACAGTGTATATTTTTAGTGTATCAGTGTCACTGCTTCCCAAAAAGTGTCAAAAGTGTCAGTTAGTGTCCAAATGTCCGCCGCAATATCACAATCCCGCTATAATTCACTGATTGCCGCCATTACTAATAAAAATAAATAAATAAATAAATAAATATAAAATTATATATATAGTTACATAGTAGGTGGGGTTGAAAAAAGACACAAGTTAATCAAGTCCAACCTATGTGTGTGATTATATGTAAGTATTACATTGTATATCCCTGTATGTTGTGGTCATTCAGGTGCTTATTTAATAGTTTCTTGAAACTATCAATGCTCCCCGCTGAGACTACTGCCTGTGGGAGGGAATTATATATATTATATATATGCCAAAGTTTGCATACATTGTACCGCTTATTGGGATTTTTTTTTCAAAAAACATGTAGCAGAATACACATTGACCTAAATTTAGGAAGACATTTTATTTTTTTATTTTTTTATTGGATATGTTTTATACCAGAAAGTGTAAAAAATATAGTTTTTTTTTTTTTGCTTGTTTTTTCAAAATTATTGGTATTTTTTTTGTTTGTAGCCCAAAAAACAAAAAAACAAAAAGAAAGCTCTCTTTGTGGGAATAAAAAGGACATAAAATTTATTTGGGTACAGTGCTGCATGACTGCGCAATTGTCAGTTAAAATAACACAGTGCCACATCACAAAAAGCGGCCTGGTCATGAAGGGGGGGGGGGGTAAATCATCTGTAGGTCAAGTGGTTAAAGTGGTATTAAATTCATATTTAAAATTGCTGACAGGTAGGGTTTTGATGACAGAAGAGACCATCCGTATAGCTCATAAATGACTCCCAATGCCTGTCAGCTGTCATGTATACTGAGCCGTACATGCAAAGCTCATTGTACGTTTTGCAGCACTGCTCTGTGCCATGACGATATGCATGCGCAAGGTAGGGACATCATCTCAGCCTGGCCATTCAAGCAGCTGAACATAGAGAACCCGGAAGGAAGACTGGGTGAAGGTGGAAGCACCCGGGACCAGCAGGAACAGTGACAGCACAATGCTGGAGGGCACTGTTTGACAGGTAAGCCTGCCATAGTGTGCTAATATAGACTGCATACGACCACATTATGGCATAAACCACCTGAGGGCCCATATAGTTTAAAAAAAAAAGAAAAAAAAAAGTGGAGTTTAATGCCACTTTAATGAATATATGCATTTAAAAAAGAAAAAAATGTATATTGGCAGTAAAGGCTGCTGTATCACTTCATAATAGAAACTCGCAATTTATAAAGAGAGATAAACTGCCTTATTAAATTAAAGTGATGCATCTACATGGGGGCAGCCATACTTGCTCATCACAAATCCATCCTCTGCTTTCTGCTTCCTAGTTCTGCTCATTGGTTGTGTGTCTCTCTCAAGTCTACCAGTCAAGTCATACTGACTGAAAACAAAGTGCTCTCTGGATAACTGAGGAAGACAAAGACTGTATTCTCTCTAAGAAGAACTATCACTATGTTTATGTTTATTATTTATCCTGGCCTCTAGGGGACAAAGTGCATTTAGTTTTTATATATGCTGTAGATTCAAACCTAGCATGTTTCGTCAACGTGTTCCCTCCTCCCTCCATTGCTATTTGACCACACTTCTATGAAGGAGACGGATCATTTATGAGAGCTGATTGACAGCGCTCGTCACGGCTCCCAGTGCTTACCCAAGACCAGTGCTGTCACAACACAGGGTGTGGAAGAAAAGTGAGCTCAGTCTGAGCTCCAAAATAGGAATGCTGGCAAAGGGGGGTTTGTCAGCATGTATTTCCCGCTGGAACACATGCAGGGGACTGTGGGCAGAAATAGAAACAGCCACAAATTGGGCTGCTGACGGGGGAGCAGCTGCCAGATTGTAATGGAAGAGAAAAACAAGTGATTTACTACTCTAGTGCTTCTCAACCTTTTTTCCTTTAAAATTCTGCACAATCTCAAGGCGCCCTATTCTATTATGTAAAAAACTAAACTTGTAGTTTTATATATCAGCAACATACACACACATAGGATACCCAACATTAGAAGTGATTTATTTTTACAAAGCAAATACACCTTTGCACGCTGGTACTGACTGGTATTCCAGTGTTTTTTCCTCTCCCTCAGTTTCTCTGCCTCGTTCAGCTAACGTGACCCCAGGACTGATTGAGGGAGGCAGGGGAGGGCCAAACAAGGACATCCTTAGGGGCCGAATGTCCTACTTATCAACCTGGAATGTCCTCTTTATCAGTCTTCAGTTGTCAGGAAGCTGGCAACTGGCACAAACCATGCCCGAGGTTGTAAAGGTGGCCTTGTGTAACAAAAAAAAAAAGTAGGCTTATTGACAAATTTTGGGCAATTTAGAGCAATTTTTATTTCCAAGGCACCCCTGAAGAACCCAGAAGGCATTCCAAAAGGCTGTCCTACCCAACCATTCAGCATTTCAACATTCAGTTATTTCAACTTGAATCTATGGTACAGAATTTAAAGCGTTTATTACCCCCGACACTTCATATTCCTAATATGTGCCTGCTGTACTATGTACTTGTATGAGAAAGTCTCCTGTTCTGTTTGTAGGAGTGCAGACAGTGGTCAGTTCTCTAGCTATGCCAGGAACTCAGCCTGCTCTCCTCCAATGATCAGATTCAGTGGTGGCTTCTTCTTTTGGGGGGCAGCATTCAAACAACACCCCCTCCCCCCCATCGACCTACCTCCTTATCACACTAAAGTATTGCCGGGGATAAACTTTAGTGTGAAAATTCATTCACTATCGTCACACAACAGGGTGGGATCGCTCTGAGCCCACCCTTTTTTGAAGCCTATTGGAATCCATAGTCCGGTGCCCTGATATGTAGATCAGGGGGCTGGACGCATGGATAGGGGAAGCCGCGCCTGTGCGCCCCCTATGGACGGACCGCCACTGATCAGACTTCTGCTGACAGCAGCTGATTGACTTCTGCAACAAAAAAAATGGCCTGGGCAGGAAGGGGGTAAAAGTGTCCTGTAGGCAAGTGGTTAAAAGCATTTGTTACCCCAACACTTCATATTCCTGATAAGTGCCTGCTGTACCATGTACTTGTATGAGAAAGTCTCCTGTTCTGTTTGTATTGCTTCCTTTATGTGAAACGCCTGGCGTTCCTGTTAGTCCCTCTGCTTTCTTATTAAAAATTGACCACACTAAGAAGGAAAGCACATCGTGGTCAGTTCTCTAGCTATGCTGGGAACTCAGTATGCTCTCCTCCGATGATCAGATTTGTCCTGACACACCCCCACTGCACATCTATTCGCTGGTAAGCTCAGTGTGCTGTTGCTTCTCCTCCCCCAGCTCTTATGCAGCTGAGAACAGAGGGTATGTGATCACTTGTTAAAAAAAAGGGGGGGAAAGGGTATTTATAATGTTTTTTTTTATATCTATACACAAATGTTTTGCCTTTCGTTTCTATTTTATACTGAATAGGTTGTTTTACAAGGTGATCGTTTACAAACACTTAAATTTTTTATTGCTCATGAGACTTGTTCTTTGAAAGGGGACGGTAAACAATGTATATGTAATATAATAATGGAAATATGGTACAGTAAGCATGTAAAAATGCACATACAAATGCTGGTCAAGTAAATAATACAATAATACCCTAAGTAAATATGTGCACATTGAAAAGACGCTATATGTTTCCTGCAAGCACTGAATGATCCTGGAGTTCCAGGTACTTTTGTGTTTTACAGAGGTAATTATTGCTTTTATATAAAACTGTATAAAACCCTCAATATCTTAACAAAGCATAACCGCTAACCAGCTTGTTTGTAACTGTTTTTCCCTTTCCAATCCTTCAATACGCTGCAGAAATCTATGTGATATACTGGAGGGACTTCTCTTATGGAACAAAATCATGGCAAAAAAATAAGAGAAATGTGACTTTCCTTCTTCTAAAGATTTTAGAATGATCATTCATACTAAATATTTTTTAATGGAAAAAAAGTCTGCCTGCATAGCTGGAATTTTTTTGCTCATTTTTGTTGTATGAATTCTTTTTTTCTGTCTATTTGTTCATCTTATTCATCCTGTTCAGAGGTCATTAATGCCTAGAAGCCCAGGCCAGATTTAGGAGCGTCAATTAACAATACGTCTGTGACTAATTTGCATGCTTAAATGTTTTTTTATGTAAAATTTAATGGTTTATTTAGTATAATGCTTAACACAATGATAAGGTTTTTTTTTTTTGGTAATAGGTTGACAAATGCACAAAAATATACCCCAAAAAAGTAAGTCTGCTCTTTTTAAATATTTAATTAATGTATTACAGTATTAAGCAGGTAAATACTGCCACCTTTAGGTTGCTGTGCCATCTGCAGGCTGAAAGCTTATTTTGTCAATGAAGCCTTCATCATGCATGTGATGTGCAGGCAATAGATTATGCAATGCCAGTGGTTGCAGGAAAGAAAATCGCATAAAATTTCTCCCATGGAGCTATTGTGCCGTCCCTGCCAAGAGAACACACTGGTTATTGCTATCAGCTATAGCCACTGGCAATAATTGCATGCTAGAAATGCGACATGCTGGTTGTACCCAAGTCGATCGATGGATCAACTTGGGTACAATCAGCCTGCTCATACATGGATCGAATCTTGGCCAGTCCCCAGGGCTGGTGCTACCACTAGGCAGCCGCCTAGGGTGCACTGCTGCATAGGGCGCCCGGCCACTGGTGTTCCTACTCTCTTCTCTCTGCAGCAACCAACTAAGTCTCAGCATCTGCAGGCAGCCGCTGCTCCGTTCGCTCATAGTGTCAGAGGCGCAGCGGCGGCGGAGGACTGTGTCTGTGTCCTAAATCCCGAATGAATGGAAGCAAGCAAACATTAATTGATGGACGCTGGTAGGCTGCATTGATGGACGCTGGTAGGCTGCATTAATGGGCGCTGGTAGGCTGCATTGTTGGGCGCTGGTAGGCTGCATTGATGGGCGCTGGTAGGCTGCATTAATGGGCGCTGGTAGGCTGCATTGATAGGCGCTGGTAGGCTGCATTGATGGGCGCTGGTAGGCTGCATTGATGGACGCTGGTAGGCTGCATTAATGGGCGCTGGTAGGCTGCATTGATAGGCGCTGGTAGGCTGCATTGATGGGCGCTGGTAGGCTGCATTAATGGGCGCTGGTAGGCTGCATTGATAGGCGCTGGTAGGCTGCATTGATGGGCGCTGGTAGGCTGCATTGATGGGCGCTGGTAGGCTGCATTGATGGACGCTGGTAGGCTGCATTGATGGACGCTGGTAGGCTGCATTAATGGGCGCTGGTAGGCTGCATTGATAGGCGCTGGTAGGCTGCATTGATGGGTGCTGGTAGGCTGAATTGATGGTAAGCTGCATTTGATGGGGGCTTCATTAAAAAGTTGGGGTATACACGGGCAGGGCAAAGGGGGTGGAATCAGGGTTGGAGCCGGGGGGGGGGGGGGGGGCGGCAAAATGAGGTTTGCCTAGGGTGTCGAAAATCCTTGCACCAGCCCTGCCAGTCCCTGCTGATTTGGGCCAAGATTCAAACCATCTATGGCTGGCCTAAGGCTCCATTCAAATTAAGCAGATGTGACAGAGTGCTCGTGTGTTTCCGCGTATTCCTGTGCGTCACGTGTAGGGCAGCCCATTCTTTTTCATAGAGGAAACACGAAAAATAAGTCCTTTAGCCTTTTGCTAAATAGCACCGCACGGAAGCACATGGTGCTGCGGCAACGTGCGGTTTGCCGCTTGCAAAACGCATGCATTAGCAAATGCATGGGGATGCCATTAAGAATGGCACCGCCGCGTGTCTGCTAAAGGGCAGTTTCTGTGTGTGTCGGGAAAGTGTGGGATTTTACGTGCATTACTGATACGCACAGAATGTGAAATAGCCTTACAGATCACAAGATTCAGGGCAAAGCAATGGCAATATTTTTTTCCTTTAAACTTGAAACAAATGTTGGATGGAGATAGCTCTCAGAGTACTGGCTAGTAAATTGCATCTCACACTGGCCTCATAGTTCTAGGACACGCCAATGGTTGGATATCCCCATTAGAGTTCCCTGTTCCATCTGCCAAACAATGGTGTCATCCTCCACCAATAATTTCTAAATTATGTAGAATAAACGTTTGGAGAACCCAACTATGAACGACACCATATTTATGGCCTTGTGTAACTTATGGAAACACTATTCATAGTATGGGAATCCTACCTATCAATTCTACGATAGATACAAAGCAAAATAAAAAGTAAAAAATAATTTTTATAAAGCAGAAGTCAACAGTGGCAGCCTGTATCCTTGCCTTAAAATGAACCCCTTACCTAAAACCAACAATCTAACCTCTGTTTGTTTATAGCGCAAAAAAAAAAGGGGGGGGGGGGAGGACATACATTTTATTTGGGTACAGAGTCACACGACCGCGCATTTGTTAGTTAAAGTAACATAGTGCCGTATCACAAAAAGTGGCCTGGTCATGAAGGGGGTACAATTCCCGGAGCTGAAGTGGTTAAAAGTGAATTAAACAGGGTTTTCTATTGGTGGTGCTCAGATACAGTTAAAGCGGTTGTAAACCCTGATACACCACTTGTACCTACAGGTAAGCCTATAATAAGGCACGGTTTAGGAGATATTTACCATATACGCTGGTGCCGACATCATCTGCGCATGCGCACTAAAGAAACGGCTTGATCGTGCCCTTTCTAAAGGGCCCGTGCCATGACCTGTGGCTCCCACACGCATGAGCGGGAGTGATGTCATTGCGGCTCCAGTAAATCACAGCACTGGAGCCCGCGAACCGGAAGATAACTCGGGGAGACATGTCGCTGGTCACATCGGTGTACGGGGACCGCTGCAACAGCTTCAATCTAAGGTAAGTATTTCATAATGAGCTAGCATGTTAGTTTAATGTGATTGTTCATTTCTGTATTTTATTTCTGGCTGCGATGCAATGATATACCTGGTTGATCCTGCCTGGGCTGCTCCTACAAGTAGAGAAACAAAAATACTTTTTAGACTTTGCACCAGCTCGTGATATCTATGATGGACTAAACATTGTTGGATCATTATTCCATGGTTACTAGTGCCTGTTTTTATGACCACCACATTTTGGATCTCACTCAGAGTGCTGCTTATAGTTCTTTTTGCTCCTACAAGTAAACTGACCACAGTAGCATGGTAACCGAGCCATGCTACTGTGGTCAGTTTACGCCTTGCGTCATCCCGCTACAGATACAGGCAAGCTGTGCAAGAGCACAGAGAGCCTGTACCTTCCGTAGTCAGTGCAGAGACGCCCCCCCCCCCCCCCCGCCCATCCCTGCTCTCTCTCAGATGGTGAAAAGAGGAGGTGTTTGCTGCCAAATCTGAGAGCATTCCATTGCCATGGAAACGCAGGGCACTTCCAGTCCAGTGCCCTGATGCTGAACACGCCCACCAACAGGTCTGTGCATCGCTGTGGAACCAAGAGCGATCACGTGACCTGCAGGTATGAGGCTGCACAGTTCAGTAAGGGCAATGTCTTTAATATATATATATATATATATCACAGCACATTTAACTACTTGCCTATTGGGCCCTTTCACCCCCTTCCTGCCCAGGCCAATTTTCAGCTTTCATCGCTGTCACATTTTGAATGACAATTGCACGATCATGCTACACTGTAACTTTTTAATCATCTGTAATTTTTAATCATTTTATTCACACAAATAGAGCTTTCTTTTGGTGGTATTTAACCACCTCTGGGGTTTTTTTTCCTAAAAAAAAAAAAAAAGACTGATTTTTTTTAAAAAAAAAAAGTTTTTCTTAGTTTGTCAGTAAATTTTGTAAATAAGTAATTTTTCTCCTTCACTGATGGGCACTGATGAGGCGGCACTGATGAGAAGGCACTAATCTGCAGCACTTATGGGCACTGATAGGTGGCACTGATATGTGGCACTGATGAGCACTCATAGGCGGCAGTGATGGGTGGCACTGACGGGCACTGATGGGCACAGATAGGCGGCACTGGTGGGCACAGATAGGTGGCACGGATAGGCGGCACTGATGGGCATTGAAGGGTGGCATTGATGGGCAGCAATGATGGGCATTACTAATGGCCACTGATTTCTGGCACTTGTGGGCAAAGGTGGGCACTGATTCCTGGCACTGGTGGCACTTAATTGTAATCAGGGCACTGATGATCAGTGCTCTGATTACATCCCTAGATGTCCTCTGTGAGGAGATGCCGCTGATCGGCTCTCCTCTCCTCACACTCTGTCAGTGTGAGGCGAGGAGCGCCGATTACCGGCATCTCCGTGTTTACATGTGACCAGCTGTGATGGGACACAACGGGAGCAACGTCGCACGACCGCGCAATTGTCAGTTAAAGCGACGCAGTGTCGAATCGCAAAAGGTGCTCTGGTCTTTGGCCAGCAAAATGTTCTGGGGCTGAAGTGGTTAACCGGTTCCCGAATGGCGCACGCCGATGTACGTCAGCAGAATGGCACGGCTGGGCAAATGGACTTACAGGTACGTCCATTTGAATTCCCCGCCGTGCCATTGTGTGTGCGCGGCGGCCAGGAGCTCCGTGAGTCGGGTCGCGGGTCCCGCGGACTCAATCGCCCGCGGGGATACCCGCGATCGCCTCACGGAGAGGGCGAACGGGGAGATGCTGATGTAAACAGCATCTCCCCGTTCTGCCTAGTGACAGTGTCACTGATCTCTGCTCCCTGTCATCAGAGCAGAGATAAGTGACGTTACACACAGTCCATCCCCCTACAGTTAGAATCACTCCCCTAGGACATACTTAACCCCTCCCCGCCCCCTTGTGGTTAACCCCTTAACTGCCAGTGTCATTTACACAGTAATCAGTGCATTTTTAATCGCACTGATCGCTGTATAAATGACAATGGTCCTAAAAATGTGTCAAAAATGTCCGACATGTCCGCCATAATGTCGCAGTCACAATAAAAATCGCTGATCGCCGCCATTACTAGTAAAGAAAAAATTATTAATAAAAATGCCATAAAACTATCCCCTATTTAGTAAACGCTATAACTTTTGCGCAAACCAATCAATAAACGCTTATTGCGATTTTTTTTTACCAAAAATATGTAGAAGAATACGATCGGCCTAAACTGAGGAAAAATATATTTTTTTATATATTTTTGGGGGATATTTATTATAGCAAAATGTAAAAAATAATGCGTTTTTTTCAAAATTGACGCTCTTATTTTGTTTATAGCGCAAAAAATAAAAATTGCAGAGGCGATCAAATACCACCAAAAGAAAGCTCTATTTGTGGAAAAAAAAGGACGTCAATTTTGTTTGGGAGCCACGTCGCACGACCGCGCAATTGTCAGTTAAAGCGACGCAGTGCCGAATCGCACTGGTCAGGAAGGGGGTAAAATCTTCCGAGGCTGAAGCAGTTAAAGAGCACCTGTCATTTCAGATCCATCATGGCAGTGCCCTGTTAGCAGGCATCCCCTCACCTGACGCCACGTCCCTCACCTTGTTGTGTCACTGCCGCATCAACAGCCGCCCCATTAACCACTTCAATACTGGGCACTTTCACCCCCTTTCTGCCCAGGCCATTTTTCAGTTTTCAGCGCTGTCGCACTTTGAATGACAATTGCGTGGTCATGTTACACTGCACCCTAATGACATTTTTATAATTTTTTCCCCACAAATAGAGCTTTCTTTTGGTGGTATTTGATAATCTCTGTGGTTTTTATTTGTTGCGCTATAAACAAAAGAAGAGGGACAATTTTGAAAAAACACAATATTTTTTACTTTTTGCTATAATAAATATCCATTTTTTTTTTTCCTCATTTCCTCAGTTTAGGCCAATATGTATTCTTCTACATATTTTTGGTAAAAAAAAAATCGCAATAAGTGTATACTGATTGGTTTGCGCAAAAGTTATAGAGTCTACAAAATAGGGGATAGTTTTATAGCATTTTCATTTATTTATTTATTTTTTACTAGTAATGGCGGCGATCTGCGATTTTTATTGTGACTGCGATATTGCAGCGGACATATCGGACCCTTTTGACACATTTTTGGGACCATTCACATTTATACAGCGATCCGTGCTATAAAAATGCATTGATTACTGTGTAAATGTGACAGGCAGGGAAGGGGTTAACACTAGGGGGCGATCGAGGGGTTGTGTGTCCTAGGGAGTGATTCTAACTGTGGGGGGAGAGGACTCACTAGGGGAGGAGACCGATCGGTCTCCTCTCCTCTGACAGGACGTGGATCTGTGTGTTTACACACACAGATCCATGGTCCTGCTCTTATACCCGGCAATCGCGGGTGCCCGGCGGACATCGCGGCTCCTAGGCACGCGCACCGGGCCCCGAGCGACGCAGATAGCAGTGAACAAAGCTGACTGATAATAGTCCAGAGGCAGAGAATACAGAAAGGTATCAGCATACAAGACTTCTGGGCTGGATGAACTTTTTTTTTCAGTGGGTAGCAAAATGTGATGGGTAGCCGAATGTGACGTGACACCTGCACCTGGAAGAGGCAGCCTGCCTAGGAGGACCAAGATGGCGGCACGGGACCCATTGTATGACACTACAGGAAAGAGGGGAAAAATAAAACACAAGTTGGGGTGGGATGAGTTGGGTACAGATTCCACAGACCAGAAGAGAGCAAACAAGAGGAATTTATTGTTAGAGTTTACATGCACTTTAACCACTTCAGCCCCAGAAGGATTTTACCCCCTTCCTGACCAGAGCACTTTTTGCGATTCGGCTCTGCGTCACATTAACTGCCAATTGCGCGGTCGTGCGACATTGTACCCAAACAAAATTAACGTCCTTTTTTTCCCCCACAAACAGAGCTTTCTTTTGGTGGTATTTGATCGCCTCTGCGTTTTTTATTTTTTGCGCTATAAACAAAAAAAAGAGCATCAATTTTGAAAAAAAAAGCAATATTTTTTACTTTTTGCTATAATAAATATCCCCCAAAATTATATAAAAAAAATCTCAATAAGCGTATATTGATTGGTTTACGCAAAAGTTTTAGCGTCTACAAAATAGGGGAAAGATTTATGGTAATTTTATTATTATTTTTTTTTTATTAGTAATGGCGGCGATCTGCGATTTTTATCGTGACTGCAACATTATGGCGGACACATCGGAAACTTTTGACACTATTTTGGGGCCATGGTCATTTATACAGCGATCAGTGCTATAAAAATGCACTGATTACTGTGTAAATGACACTGGCAGGGAGGGGCTTAAACACTAGGGGGCGATCAAGGGGTTAAGTGTGTCCTGGGCAGTGATTCTAACTGTGGGGGGATGAGCTCACATGACAGCGATCACTGCTCCTGATCACAGGGAGCACTGATCTCTGTCATATCACTAGGCAGAACGGTAAATGCCTTGTTGGCATCTCCCCGTTCTTCCACTCCGTGACACGATTGCGGGCACCCGGCAGACATCGAGTCCGCGGGAACCGCGGTCACGGAGCACACGGCGGGATATTATATTGACTTGTTTTAACCTTTCCTTTTTACATTTCTTCAGTTTCATCCTGGTTTCTGGCCTAGGCCAAAATAATATCATACATCCCAGGTGTCTTCATGGGAATTTTTTTCCTGTCATCTGGGGGAGGGACTTTCCTAGCTAAGCACACCCTCCTGCCTGCATGCCTGACCTAAGGGCAGATGGATTCCAGTAAGTAAATTCTACATGAATCATCTGTCCCTACTCAAGATGGCCATGTTTCTTCCTTGTTTCTGGCCTGGGTCAAAATGGTATCATACATGTCAGGAGTCTTCAGAAGGTGGGGGGGGGGGGACTTTCCTAGCTAAGCACACCCTCCTGCCTGTATGCCTAAGCTAAGGGGCAGATGGATTCCAGGGTGCTACAGGAATCATCTGCCCTTACTCAAGATGGCCGGAGCTACAAATGCTGTGGGGGGGGGGTCAAAGTGATTTTTCAACAAAATAAAGCATGGAGATGTGAATGGATGGGGGAGTTTGCTTTGAATATTAAAATGAATTAAATAGTGTTTTCAGTTTGTGGTGCTCGGATACAGTTTAGCTTCACTTGGATGAAGCAGCAATCATTGAAAATGTAACCACTTCAGCCCCGGAAGAATTTACCCCCTTCCCGTCCAGGCCATTTTTTGCGATTCGGCACTTGCGAGTCGCTTTATCTGACAATTGCGCGGTCGTGCGACGTTGTACCCAAAGAAAATTGACGTCCTTTTTCCCACAAATAGAGCTTTCTTTTGGTGGTATTTGATCGCCTCTGCGGATTTAATTTTTTGCGCTATAAACAAAAAAAAGCGTCAGTTTTTAAAAAAATACAATATTTTTTACTTTTTGCTATAATAAATATCCCAATTTAAAAAAATAAATAAATAAATACATTTCTTCATCAGTTTAGGGCGATATATATTCTTCCTCCTATTTCTGGTAAAAGAAAATCACAATAAGCGTATATTGATTGGTTTGCGCAAAAGTTATAGCATCTACAAAATAGGGGATAGATTTATGGTATTTTAATTATTTTTATTTTTTTTACTAGTGATGGCGGCGATCAGCGATTTTTAGCGGGACTGCAACATTGCGGCGGACAGATCGGACACTTTTGACACTTTTTTGGGACCACTGTCATTTATAAAAATAGAGCTAAAAATAGCCACTGATTACTGTATAAATGTCGCTGGTAGGGAAGGGGTTAACACTAGGGGGTGATTTAGGGGTTAAGTGTGTTCCCTTTGTGTGTTTCTAAATGTGAGGGGATGTGACTGACTAGAGGAGGAGCCAGATTGCTGTTCCTACTTACTAGGAACAAACGATCTGTATTTCCTCCCCTGTCAGAACAGGGATTTGTGTGTTCACACACACAAATCCTCGTTCTGGCTCTCGTGCCCGCGATCGCCGCCGGCCACGCGCATCGGGTCCCCCACCGCGTGGTTGCGCATGCGCGCCTGCTATGGCTCTTACAGGAGCCGCTTTATATATACGGCGATTTGTGCAGGAGAGCCACCCTGCCGCCGTATTTATGTACAGGAGCCGGCATGGAAGCGGTTAAAGTGGTAGTTTTACCACTTGTACCTACAGGTAAGCTTCTAATAAGACTTACCTCTAGGCATACCTCCCAACATTTTGAGATGGGAATGAGGGACACCTACTAACAAACGTATGTAGGCATAGGACACACCCCCTGCCACACCCCCTTAAAGGAGAATTAACCCCCAAAAAAGGTTAATTAAACCCACAAGGACTTTTTTTTACCATCTCTATTCCTTTATATTGGCTTTTTAAATTTACAAATGCAGCAATTTAGAAATTGGATGAAAGGTTTAGCACTGGGAAATACTTTTTGATAGATAAAAAGTGCATTTTATATACATATATATAGATCAGACCAAAATGAGGGACAAATGAGGGGGAATGAGGGACAGAGGGACATTGCTCCATATCAGGGACAGTCCCTCCAAATCAGGGACAGTTAGGAGGTATGTTGTAGGTACTGCGATATTCAGAGTGCATACAGCCGGTGACGTCAACGGTGAATGCGCTCTGATTGGCCTGGCATACCGTGTCGGTGTTCTGTCAATTAGTGCAGATCGCCGACGATCTGCGCATGTGCAGTAGTGACGTCACTCCAGCTGGCCTGACGTCAACACTACGCATGTGCAGTTCGTCGGAGGCATTATCTGACAATCTGCAAAGCGTGGAGGCAGAATCTGACCGTCAGATTCTGCCTCGCTCTGTACACAGCAGTAATCGGCTGTGTGAACAAGCCCTAAGACCCCTTTCACACTGAGGCACTAGAACGCTAAGAATAGCGCCTGCCAAGGGCCTGTAAATTGCCTCTCCTCTCACTCCAATCTGAAAGCCCGAGGTCTTTCACACTGGAGCGGTGCGCTGGCAGGGCGCCAAAAAAAGTCCTGCAAGCAGCTTCTTTGAGGCGCTTTAGGAGTGGTGTATACACTGCTCTTAAAGTGCCCCTGCCCATTGAAATCAATGGGCAGCGCCGCCGAAGCACCAGCAAAGCGCCGCTGCAGCAGCGCTTTGCTGGCACTTTAAACCTTTTTTCGGCCGCTAGCAGGGGTTAAAAGCGCCCCGCTAGCAGCCAAAATTGCTGCTAAAACGACGGTAAAGCGCCACTAAAAATAGCGACTCCTGGGCGCTGCGAGTGTGAAAGGAAGCTAAAAGCTGGACTACCACCCTGTAACTGTGTGTATTGTGCACAGCTGTGGGGAAGGTACAACAAGTCCCCATTGACATGTATAGATCACGAATGGTGGGCGGTGGCATCTCAGGGAACAATAAGCTGCAGTTACAATTGACCTCACACATAAGGAAAGGAGTTTTGCAGGATTGTGGGGGGGGGGGGGGGGGCAGAATATCCAATGTGTACACTACTGCCCCGTACACACGGTCGGACATTGATCGGACATTCCGACAACAAAATCCTAGGATTTTTTCCGACGGATGTTGGCTCAAACTTGTCTTGCATACACACGGTCACACAAAGTTGTTGGAAAATCCGATCGTTCTAAACGCGGTGACGTAAAACACGTACGTCGGGACTATAAACGGGGCAGTAGCCAATAGCTTTCATCTCTTTATTTATTCTGAGCATGCGTGGCACTTTGTGCGTCGGATTTGTGTACACACGATCGGAATTTCCGACAACGGATTTTGTTGTCGGAAAATTTTATATCCTGCTCTCAAACTTTGTGTGTCAGAAAATCCGATGGAAAATGTGTGATGGAGCCCACACACGGTCGGAATTTCCGACAACAAGGTCCTATCACACATTTTCCATCGGAAAATCCGACCGTGTGTACGCGGCATTAGAGCGGACATACTCTCTTCTGTTGATTATGCGCAGAGAGAGCGAGGCAGGATCTGAAGCTCAGATTCTGCCTCCGCACTTTGGAGATCGTAGGATGATGCCTTAGACCAGGGGTCTCCAAACATTCTGAACAAGGGGCCGGTTTATTGTCCTTCAGACTCTAGGAGGGCCAGACTGTGGCCAGCGGGAGTGGAAATTTTCCTGGCATCAGTGGGAGTAAACATTTGGTATTAGGGGGAGGAATAGTGCCTCATTGTTGGTATCACAGGGAGAAATAGTGCCCCATTAGTGGTGTCAGTGGGAGAAATGGTGCTTCATTGTCAGTATAAGATGGCAGAATAGTGTCTCGTATCAGTGGAAAGAATAATGCCCCAAGGGCCGGATAAAGGCAGTCAAAGGGCCGCATCGGGCCTTCGGGCCGCAGTTTGGAAACCACTGCCTTAGACGATCTGTGCATGCGCAGTGCTGACATCACACCAGCTGATCGGCATTATCCGACGATCTGCACTAATCGACAGAACAGAGCCGTAAACAGTGTGGAGTGATGTCATAGCGCCCTCCAGCCACTCATGTAGCCAGAGGACGTGAACCTGGAAGGTAGACCATGTGAAGACGGAAGCCCTCTCAGCGGTGATAGCGCGATGCATACTAGCACATTGTGACGTTTTTTCTTTAACTGCGGTTTACTACCGCTTTAAAAGTTACATCTGAAAACATCAGGCAATCTTTACAATTGGTAAAATATGTACCACTGAAAATATAAAATCATTCCGCCTTGTGCCCTGGTTCACACCAGTGCGGTTTAGAAATCGTGCTACTTCAGTGCGAGTTCAAAGCCGCAGATCAGTGCGATTTTCACCTCCGATTTCATTGTGGCTTGAGAGTTCACTTAACAGAAGTCTATGCAAGTCGCAATGAAGTCTCAAAAAAGTAGTAGCAGGAACCTTTTTCAGAGTCGCAACGATTTGAACAGTTCCATTGCTGGCAATGAGGTGCAACTCGTCATGCCATTTTGAACTGTTAAATCACATGACAATTTGCCCCAAAGTGTACTAGGGCTAAAGAGGATTTACTCTCATCCTTTTAATATTTATCAGTGAGAGAGGTCATGTAAATCTAATCAATAAGAGTGAAAGTTTCTATGTATAGCTTGTAATTCTATCAGTCCAAGGAGGTTGTCATTTGTCCACATTACCTATGGGAACGTATGTCAAGAGAATTGTTTCTTGATGGGTATCTCTGCCACTATGAGTCTTCACTCTCGTTCACACAAGAACATTGTGCCATGTGATTCCCAAAACACAACAACGCTCAAGAAGATAAAGAATTCCATTATTCTGGAGAGGGCCTGTTCGAGGGTGGTGCTGCCCATTGCGTTCAACTCAAAAATGACGAGTCTCTTTGGGGCGGAACACACATCTTTGGATCCATAGACTTTAATTGGAGCACCTGAAAAATGTTCGAAAAATCCCACTTTTTTTTAAGCACTCTCATTTAAAAGTTTATGGAGCCAAAAACGCACGATTCTGCTCCTGTACTACAAATCGAAAAAAAAAAAAAAATACGCATTGACAAACGAACAAGAAAGGGTTTTTATGGCTGGAGACAATATATTCTCTTCATTCCCTGTACACACGGCCGATTGTCGGGATGCAAAAAAAAGCGTTGATGGCTGCTGGTTTTCCAGCATGCTTGTCCAACAGAAGCCAGCCAAACGGCCAGCTTCTGATGGACGAGGTGCCTTACACACGGCCGAATGTCGGACGGTTTTTATTGAACCAGCCGACATTCGGTTGTGTGTAAGGCACCCTGTCCATCAGAAGCTGGCCGTTTGGCTGGCTTCTGTTGGACAAGCAGCCAACCAGCTCTCGATCAACGCTTTTTTCGCCAACGGCTGAGAGCGCTGGTCGGGGTGTTCTGGTGGATGGGTCGTCCCCCTGTCAGAACACAACAGCTCAGCGGGGGAGATTGCTGTACTAATATTGGATCGTCAGTAGAGCGGCTCCGGCCGGGGCTGTCCACTTTTTTTTACGTTCAACCCAGCGTGTACCAGGCTTTATGGTGTGAAATACCCACAATCCCCTTCTTTGCTTCCTTTCAGTGCCACATGCATAGGTGTGCGCAGCCTAATGCATTAGGATGCGCACCCTTAAGCTCAAACACACATGCATGTGTATGTATCTACATATATATGAACCCGACACATTGATCTCCCTGCCGCCACAGTGAAAGAGAAGAGCATAAACACTTTTCTTATGGCAGAGCAGGTAAGAGTAAGATCTTTACCATGTTCCTGCTGCTACACAGAGTGATAACACTAATGCGCATGGGGTGATTAGGGTGTGCCTGGGCACACCCGGCACACCCTGTGCACATGCCTATGGCCACATGTTTTTACTGTCCTGTTCGCACCTATGAATTGCAGCCCCAATGAGTTCCGTGGGCCATCTCAGATTGTCTTCGGCCTCGGGACACGGCCAAACAGAAGTCTTTGGGGCACTAATGCGCAGGCCAGGCTCGGCCAGGACAGTAAAGACTTGCATGACTGGCTGCACATGTAATGCACAAGCAAATGTGACAGTTGGGACACTTTCACACGGGCTCTCTGATCAGGTCTGCCTGTCAGTTTTTCAGACGGACCTGATTGGACCCTCCATTCACCCCTATGCAGTGGCGGATGTCAGCAGACACATGTCCGCTGACATCCGCCGTTATCCGATCCTGTCCGCAAAATACAGAAGGACGGTGGTCCTATTTTCCATCCGCCTGGCGGATCAGGGTGGATACGATTGGATGAAAACAGACACGTTTTCATCTGATCTCCCCATATAGGAGGGCGGGGCTGGGTCAGTCTCTGCTCTGCTCAGTAAGCGGAGACGGACCTGTCATCCGCCTGCTCAGCAGGGATTAGCGGATCGATCCCGCGCTAAGCAAGTGGAGTCCAGCAAACGGAGGTGCCCGTAGTTCCACTTTATGGTGTACTTATCCTGTGGGGACTCTAAATGGTTAGGGAGCAAATAAGTAGTCCAAGGTTTAGTCAAAAGTCAGAGATATTAAGTCACCAACAGAAAACTGAAACTACTCTATATTACCAAAAGTATTGGGACGCCTGCCTTTACACACATATGAACTTTAATGGCATCCCAGTCTTAGTCCGTAGGTTCAATATTGAGTTGGCCCACCCTTTGCAGCTAAAACAGCTTCAACTCTTCTGGGAAGAGGGAAGGTTTAGGAGTGTGTCTATGGGAATGTTGGAGCATTCTTCCATAAGCACATTTGTGAGGTCAGGCACTGCTGAGAAGGCCTGGCTCGTAGTGTCCGCTCTAATTCATCCCAAAGGTGTTCTAGCGGGTTGAGGTCAGGACTCTGTGCAGGCCAGTCAAGTTCCTCCACCCCAAACTCGCTCATCCATGTCTTTATGGACCTTGCTTTGGGCACTGGTGTGCAGTCATGTTGGAACAGGAAGGGGTCATCCCCAAATTGTTCACACAGAGTTGGTACCATGAAATTATCCAAAATGTCTTGTTATATGACGCCTTAAGAGTTCCCTTCACTGGAACTAAAGGGCCAAGCCCAACCCCTGAAAAACAACCCAACACCATAATCCCCCCTCCACCAAATGATATGGACCAGTGCACAAAGCAAGGTCCACAAAGACATGGAAGAGCGAGCTTGGGGTGGAGGAACTTGACTGGCCTGCACCTTAACCCAACAGAAAACCTTTCGGAAGAATTAGAGCAGAGATTGCAAACCAGACACAATATATTATGATACACTTGTATGAATATACAGTTATTATACAAAATAAAATGCAACATGATTGGCAGTGCAGTTACATAAAAACACTCATCCATTCACCCATTGTAAGTTATAGATCTTTTTTTTAAGAGATGGTTCTCCGTTTAAAGGGTATCCTATATTTATAGATATTACTGATTTAATTTCAGAGCATTTTACTCCTGATGATTGGCATGAGCCATGAAACGAGCGTCGAGTATACATCGAACTGATGCCCAGAAAAGTTTGGCTCACCATGAGCAATTGCTTATGCATATTGAACCATTATGAATGGATGAGTGTTTTTATGTAACTGTACTGCCAATCGTGTTGCATTTTATTTTGTATAATAACTGTATATTCATACAAGTGTATCATAGTATATTGTCTCCTTTATCACACTTTTTATAACATGATTTGTAATCAATAAACAATTCAATGAATAATATGAACAAGATATCCATTCAGTGACATGCCTCAAACAAAGTCCCATTGCTTTTTCTTTTCGGTTGTTCAGCACTCCTAAACCTTGTGGACGGCCTTCCCAGAAGAGTTGAAGCTGTTATAGCTGTAAAGGGTGGGCCAACTCAATATTGAACCCTACGGACTAAGACGCCATTAACCTCCCTGGCGGTTTTCCCGAATGTGGCTCGGGGTGAGATTTCAGCACCATTAGCGGTAAACCCGAGCCACACTCGGGATTGCATTGCAGGATCCTGGTGCGGTGTACTTACCTTGTCCCCAGGATCCTGCGGTGTCCTTCCCGATGTGTCTGCGGGCTCCGTCATCCGCCCCGATGTCCTGTGTGCTGGGCTCCGTTCCCTGCGAGCGTCGCAACGCACGGGGGCAGAGCCTGGCGGCAAATTCAAAAAAGTGAAAAATCCTAATACATACAGTACAGTGTAATCTTACAGATTACAGTACTGTATGAAATCATTTCACATCCCTTTTGTCCCCAGTGCTTTGTCCAATGCCCTGCATGCAGTTTTAGATTATATATACTGTTCTTTCTGCCTGCAAACTGGAGATTGTCCATAGCAACCAAAAAGTGTCCCTTTACGTCAAAAGTGGCTTTAGACCAGCTAGAAAACAGCGATAGTAAATTAGAACACTTGCAGAATTGAGCGATAGTGAATCGTGGGGAAATTCATTTTATTATTATTATATTATTATTTTTTATAATTATTTATATTTATTTATTATATTATAATTTATGATTTTGTGTTTCAAACTTCATCATACCCGGGATATCTACTAGACTATGGTTTGGACAGATTTAAGTGTGTTATTGCTAAGAATTACAGGCCTACAATATAAAACACCAAATTTCGATGCAAAATAATTGTACCTCTTTGAGACGCAAAAATCTGACATAATCATACCGCCAGGGAGGCTACAGTTCATGTTTGTGTAAAGGCAGGCGTCTCAATACTTTTGGCAATATAGTGTAAGTCAGAGAAGTGCACAATAGAGGGATTTCTCTATTTTAATGGAAAACCCCATTAGTAGATGTTCTTACAGCGGAACTAAACCCCCCTAGCGTTTTCAGCCAAGGAAGGTGCCATCTTGGCCTCTGTTTGATCTTCAACTGCCATGATGCTGTCTATGTGATCAGTTATGACACTAACCATTTGATGGATTGACAGTTTGTTTGAGAGCACAACCAAAGTGACAGTTACAGTTCAGGCACATGCCGGAAATGTAATTGTTTTTTGAAACTGTTGAATTAGTTGAACTTAGTTCCGCTTTAAGCAGGACTGTTAAAGCAGAACTAAACCCATCAATTTATCCATTTACTAAAACAGTTAGAGCCGGTTCACACAGGGGTCGACTTGTCAGGCCCATTCAAATCAATGTAAGTCGCCTGCAAGTCGGATCTCTCTGTAAAGTCAAGCGACTTTGCAGAGAAAACCCCTCCCTCCCCCCCTCCCTCCCAGAGAGGTGATTGACCACAGGCGAAGTCGCCTGTCATGGAGGCGACTTCAAGTCGCCTCGTAATTTGCCGAAGTCGCGCTGAAGCCGCGTTGAAGTCGCGGTACAAAGTCGCGCTAAAGTCGTGTTGCCCATGTGTGAACCGACCCTTACAAGTCGCCTCCCGTTCTGTACAATGGAACTGTTCTAATAGGAGCGACGCAAGTCGCTCCGACTTAGAAAAAGGTTCCTGTACTTCTTTTGAGGCGACTTGAGGCGACTTGCATAGACTTCAATACAGAAGTCGTTTTGCAAGTCGCCGTGATGCTCGGTGAGGCGACCTGCAAGTCGTGCCGCCCCTAGTGTGAACCGACCCTTATGATAACTTTTACAGTTACTTGTGTGCTTTTGTTAGCTCTCAACTGAACGCAAATAGCTGGTGTCATAATTGATCACATGTGCAGCTTAATGGCAATTGCAGATCAAACAGAGGTTAAGATGGCAGCTTCCTTGGCTGTAAAAAGGTAGGAGGGTTTAGTTCTGCTTTATATTTAAAATGGCTGACGGTTTCACTTCAGGGACCAAGGTCTGGTTCTCATTACAACCATAGGCAATGGACAACTGTCCTTATTGCTCCTTTTATTTTCTATATGGATCAAGAGAGGCTAGGCTCTGCAATGTAGTGCACAATGAGAGCAATGAAGACCACAATGGGGGCTGCAATGAAGACCACAATGGGGGCTGCAATGAAGACCACAATGGGGGCTACAATGAAGACCACAATGGGGGCTACAATGAAGACCACAATGGGGGCTGCAATGAAGACCACAATGGGGGCTGCAATGAAGACCACAATGGGGGCTGCAATGAAGACCACAATGGGGGCTGCAATGAAGACCACAATGGGGGCTACAATGAAGACCACAATAGGGGCTGCAATGAAGACCACAATGGGGGCTGCACTGAAGACCACAATGGGGGCTGCAATGAAGACCACAATGGGGGCTACAATGAAGACCACAATGGGGGCTACAATGAAGACCACAATGGGGGTTGCAATGAAGACCACAATGGGGGCTGCAATGAAGACCACAATGGGGGCTACAATGAAGACCACAATGGGGGCTACAATGAAGACCCCAATGGGGGCTGCAATGAAGACCACAATGGGGGCTGCAATGAAGACCACAATGGGGGTTGCAATGAGGGCCTTGCTCGCTTATCAAGGAAATGGTAGACACCTTGTAGTACAATCTGTTAGGCAGAACTTTAAAAAAGTTTAAAATGGCTGACAATGTAATTTTAAGCAGACGTAAACTGTGGTGCTAGTTCTTCTATTATCAGATCCAGTACTATGCATTAGGCTGCTTGCATACAGAAGAGCACCCACAAATGGAGGGAAGTCTAGACAGAAGTCCAACTAAGCAGAAAGTCAGCCACACCAATGACCAAAGTCCAAAGTGTTTTTTTTTTGTTATCTAAGCAACAAAAATAAATCCAGCACGTTTCAGGGGCTAAGGACCCCCCCCCCCCCCTTCATCAGGGCTTGTGTATAACCACAAATATAGATGAACGCAGATGAATTGCAACAAAAGTTATATAATATGATCTGAATTACTGTCGCTGACAGTTTTGTGCAGCATGAACTATCAGTGACACTAATTCAAGACATATTATATAACTTTTTTTTGCAATTCATCTGAATCCAACACACAAGCCCTGATGAAGGGGAGTGTCTTAACCCCTGAAACGCACTGGATTTCTTTTTATTGATCATTGGTTTAGTGCTCCTTTTGCATTTTGCAAAGTTTCACTTTAAGGACAAAGGTCTAGCCCAATAGTCTCCAAACTGCAGTCCGTAGGGTTGGATCCAACCCTTTGTTTGTATTTATCCGGCCCTTGGGGCACTATTGCCTTCCATTAACATTAACAGTGGGGCATAATTCCTGCCACTGATAACAACAGTGGGGCACTATTCCTCCCACTGACATAAATAATATGGCACTATTCCTCCCACTGACACCAGCAATGGGGCACTATTCCTCCCAATGACACCAGCAATGGGGAACTATTCCTCCCACTGACACCAGCAATGGGGCATTATTCTTCTCACTGACACCAATGATGGGGCATTGTTACTGATGCTGGGACATTTTCTACTGCTATTGGCCACAGTTTGGCCCCTCTAAAGTCTGAAGTTTAATAAACTGGACCTTTGTTTAGGAAAGTTTGAAGACCCCTGGTCTAGTCCTTATTACAGCTGTGGTCATCAAGGCAACTGTCCAAATTAACCCTTTTACTATCGACTAGGGTTGCCACCTCATCCCTTTAAACCCAAACACATGAATTAAACAGGTTTTGAGGCTAATTTAATGCTGATAAGGCACCAAGTGAGTTCAATTACCACCTTAATCAGCCACAGAACCTGTATAATTAATACATGTTCAGTTTTTAAGGGATGAGGTGGCAACCCTATAATCCACGCTTAGAGTTCCTCTGAGGGTGGTTAACAAGAGAGGCTAGGCCCTGCTTACGGAATTTGACAAAAATTGTCAAAAAGTTTCTTTTCTCTCTAGGTCTTGCTTCTGTGCAATGAGGGCCACACTAAGGGCTGCAATGGGGACCACAATCAGCCCAGGACCACAGCCTGGACAATAACCCATTATTTGCTCTTTGACACAATGATGAATACTGTAAGACAGGTAGAAACTGCAAAAATGTTGCCAGGTCAGTAAAACTTCCGATAGCACTGTTGATGTACATGACTCCCCCATACCGAGGACATGACATTACTGGGATGTAATCCAATGTAAATGTGCTGTATTTATGCATAACCAAAGCCTTCCATTTTCATGAAGGTCAAATATTGCTGAACGTATGTCTTTCTCCAACTAATTCTCAGTGCTGCCTTGTTAAAAAGGGGGGCCGACAAGCACCCTCCAGATCTGAGGTGCATACTGATACAATGAAAAGTGACTTTCAACATCCCTAAACACGGAGACCCAAGTCGATGAGACAAACATGCATGGTGACATACACGGAGGTGCATGCACAATTTGAACGACACGCAATAGGTTCATCCAAAAAAGAAAACAAAAAAAAAAACAGATAACAAATTCCAGCATGAAATGGCACACATTCATAGCAGAACACACAGCAACACACACATACAAAAAAAAAAAAGCTGTATATATAAAAAAAACACACAGAGCTCTGTGCAAACGCCCACACAGACATTGAAATGCACCGGCTCACAGCAGTAAAATGCTTCTATACAAGTATATAATCCACCCACACACAGCAGTGCAGCCTGCAGAACATAGAGGCACTGTACTGTATAGACACATAAGGAAACAGCACCGTATAGGCACACAGCAAACAGAACACATACAGGTACGCACTCACTCCACTGACAGCTGGAGCTGGGAAAATTTAGGGCTGTTGCCTGTGGCAACCAATCCCCTCCTCTAGCCTGCACTAGGAAGACCTAAAGCCGACCGGTTTCTTTGGGCAAAGGCAAAGACAATCTGTATGGCTCCCAATTCCATAAACCCATACCTCCACCTAATGTGCTTTTTTATTTGCATATGTCGATAGGTATCTAAGACTTGTAGCCTGAGCGTGTACCAGTGCACGCATATGCATCTATTAAATGTGCACAAGGCATGGACTTCACGCACCACGTAACAGAGTTTGTATTCTGCAACAAGCAAAGCCCTCATTAATTTATGTATCAATCTGTTCGATGCCATATGGTTCGCTGTGGATGTTAAATTCTCTAGAATCACATAATTAGAAGCGTTGTATAATAGGTGAAAAAAAAAAAAAACTGTAGAGACCATTGATAGTCCTTTCTTAGAGGTCCATGGTCAACTTAAAGGAACCTGTGCATATCTGTCCTCTAATATCCTTTTAGTCAAACTGCCCTGCAGTTGATGAGGAACTACAACTCTCAGCCCTAGGCTTATAGTTCTTCATCAGCTGGAGCAACGCCATACAGGAGATGGAGGTAGCTGGTCTAGGAGGACCTTAAAATGCCATCCCAAAGTTTGTGCATGGTCTCCTTCTTCTGGGGCCCAACAAGCTTTGTACACAGATATAAAATAACTGATCGATGATAGGTCAACTGACGGACACACAGGCTTCATGGTTGGGCAGTTCCTCTAAAACTCATATTACAGATAGGTTTCTGTACATCTCAAGGTGTTTGGAGGAAAAGAATTCCTGTCGGAACTCCCAACTCTGCCCACCTGCACTATTGAGTCCCACTCCTTGGGCTGCATTCCGAAAAGTGAATGAAACTCCTAGCAAGGAACTTGAAATTTTATCGCACTGACCTTTACAGGTAGGCAGTTCTGGAACTATCTCAAGATAGAGAGCTTTGGGATGCGGTCTACACCGGACACATTTATCCCCACTTCAAGAGCTCCTCCAGTCTGGTATTGGTGTCAAGGAGCTCCAAGAACAGCAACCTTAAAAAAAACTAGGTGCCAAGTGGCAGTTTCTTAGGCGACCCAGGTCCCTGGATTTGTCCACACCAAAGCTACACAAAACTATGGAATGTGGAAACTATGCAGAAAGACCTTTACGGTGAGAGACAGACTTACTGGCACACTAGCAGGTACTTGGTTCCCTAGAAATCTGGCTTAATTGCACACACAAGTGACGCACACAGAGGTACACAGAGACTCAGTTACGCACATCCAGGTACACAGCAGATACTCTCTCACCTCAAAACTCAGCGTATCTTTCAGTTTCCATCAAATTTCATGTTCAAGACCTTGACTAGGCCCAAGCTGTGGATGGCGAACCCCAAACACAAAGTGAGGTAGGGTGTGGAGAAATGGGGTGAAGGATGGGAGGGATGTTGGGAGGTCTGAGGTGCAAAGCAGGGCACAGGTAGAAGGCCGGCAGGGTGCAGCGCAGGACATGCAAGCCGTGCAGTGTTGCGTGCAGGATTTGCAGCGTCCCCCACAAGACGGAGGGTCCAGCATGAGAGGGATGAGGGGATCTGGGGTTATGCAGTGCAAGGTGTGCACTGCAGGGCATGCAATGCAGGATGACACAGGCATGCAGCAGAGCAGCGGGTGCAGTGCAGGGCAGCCAGCCTGGGTCGAGCAGGGCAGCGTAAGAAGCATGTGCGGTGCAGGCAAAGATGTGCGGGATCTGCAGGGCGTGCAGGGTAAGAGGCCTCCACGTTACCCAGCTCCCAGGACCAGCTCGAGCTGCATCCTTCCGTATTCACAGGGATGTCACTGTGAGCGTGGTAACCAGGCAACTGTGTGCACGCCTCCTCCTATCACAGGGACACGCACGGGGGGACTGCTTAACTACTTCGCCGACAGCGAGAGATGGAGGGTTAAGAAGAAGAGGGAATAAGAGGAGTATGACACAAGAAATGCAAAAAAAAAAAAGAAAAATCTAGAAAAATAGCAAAAAAGATGTATGGGGTGGAAAATGTGGATGGTAATGAGAGTAAATGGAGGTAGAGGACAGGTGAGAGAGATTTTGGCAGAGAGGGTGATGGGAAGAGGGTGGAAAAGGCACAGAATGGGGTGGAGAGATGGACAGGTAGAGAGGGAAAGAAGCAGAGAAATAAAAAAAGGGGAAATGGGAGATTTGGAGAGAAGAGAGTTGAGCTGTGCAAGCAATCTCACTGTTACTAAGCAACTGTGCGCGTACCCTGTCCTATCACAGGCAGACCTCTTAACTCCTTCCATACACACTGCGAGAGAGAGCGAGTGACATACACTGTGCAGGGATGACGAGGAAACAGGGTGACAGGCACACAGGGGACCTGGAGGCAGAGAGAGTGAAGAGGACAGACAGGAAGTGGCAAAGAAGAGAGAGCAAGGGGGTGGGGGGGTATGGGGGTGAGGAAGAGAGAGAAAGGGAGTAAAGAAATGGGAGCGAGAAGGAGAGAGAGAAAGACAGAGAGAGAGAGAGGAGAGAGAGAGAAGGAGAGACAGTGGTAGTATGAGAGAGAGGGAACATGAGGAAGAGAGAGAGAGTGGTAGTATGAGAGAGGGAATGAAAGAGAGGGAACATAAGGAAGAGAGAGAGAGTGGTAGTAAAAGAGAGAACGGGAGAGGGTATGAGAAAGAGAGCGAGGGAGGAAAGAAATGGGAGAGAGAAGGTGTGAGAGAGAGAGAGAGAGAAGGAGAGAGAGAGAGAGAGAGAGAGAGAGAGAGAGAGAGAGAGAGAGAGAAAAGGAGAGAGATAGAGAGAGAGTATAAGAGAGAAAGGGAAAGGGTATGGGAAGAGGGAATATGAGGAAGATAAAGTGGTAGAATGTGAGAGAGAGAAGGTATGAGAAAGAGTGGATATGAGAAAGAGAGAGAGAGGAAGGAAATAAATGGGAGAGAGAAAGTGTGAGAGGGAGTGGTAGTATAAACAAGAGAGAGAGGGGGTATGAGATGAGTCAATATAAGGAAGAGAGAGAGTAGATGTGAGGAAGAAAACGGGTATGAAAAAGAGAAAGACAGAGAATGTGCCTGGGAGGTATGAGGAAAAGGGATATAGGAGAGAGAGAGAGAAAGAGAGAGAGGGGGATATGGAAAATCGAGAAAAAAAATAAGAAAGAGAGGGGACAGGAAGGAAAAGGCAAAGAAGGGAGCAAGTATAAGAGAGAGAGAGGGTGTGAGAAAGAATGGATATGAAGAAGAGAGAGCGAGAGAGGGGGGGCAAGAAATGGGAGAGAGAAGGTGTGGGAGAGAGAGACAGAGTAAGAGAGGGAGAGTGGTAGTATAAATGAGAGAGATGGGGGGTATGAGAGAGAGTGAGAGAGTGGATTTAAGGGAGAGAGATAGCAGATGTGAGGAAGAAAAAGGGTATGAAGAAGAGAAAGACAGAGAATGTGCCAGGGCAGTATGGGGAAAAGGGAGAGAGAGAGAGAGAGAGAGAGGGGGGGGAGAAGGAATGTGGGAAAGAGAGAACAAATAAGGAAGAGAGAGGGGGGACAAGAAGGAAGAGGAAAAGAAGAGAGTAAGGGGAGAGAGGGGAGTGGGAGAGAGAAGGTGTAAGGAAGAGAGAGAGAGCAGTAGTGTAAGGGAGAGGGAGGCTATGGGAGAGAGGGGATCTAATAAAAAGAGAGAGAGGATATGAGGAAGAGAGAGAGAGAGAGAGAGAGAGTAGTATAAGAAGGAGAGAGAAAGAAAGAGAGTGAGTGAGAAGAAATGAAAGAGAGAGGGGATAAGGAAGATGGAGAGAGGGACATAAGGAAGAGAAAGAGAGAGAATAGGGAAAAGAGAGAGAGGAAATAGAAGACAGAGAGATGGGATAAGGGAGAGAAAGGATATGAAGGAGGAGGGGAAAAGTAAAGGAAAAGAGAGAAGGTATGAGAAGAAAAATTGAGAGAAGGTATGTCATAGAGAGAGAGGATAAGAAAGAGCGAGAAGATAAGGAAAAGTGAGAGAGGGCATAAGGAAGAGAAAGAGAGGATAGGGAAAAGAGAGAGGAAATACAAGAGAATGAGAAGGGGGGGGGATAAGGAAGAGAGTGGGAAATGATATAAAGACAGGTTGGGGGTATAAGGAAAAGGGGGAGAGAGAGAGAGTGAGGATGTGGAAAAGAGATATAGAGGTTGAGGGAGAGAAAGAAATAGAGAGAGGGGAGATGTGGAAGAGAGAAGATAAGGAGGATATATAGAGAAAAAGGGTGTGGATAAGACAAATATGATATAAAAAAAGAGGGGAGGGAGAGAGGATGTGGCAGAGAGAGAGGGAAGGGGGGAGAGAGGGAAAGGATGTGGAAGATAGAGATAGAGGATAAGGGATAAGGATGAAAGGAATAGAGGATACGGGAGAGAGAGAGAGAGAGAGAGAGAAGAGGGAGGGAGAGAGAGGGAGGGAAGAGAGAGAGAGAGTTAGCAGATAAGTAAAAGAGAGAGAGAAGCGATTTGGAAGAATGGGGGGGGGGGCAGATGAAGAGAATAAAAAAGAGGGGGTATGTGGAAAAGGGAAAGAGAAGATGTAAGGAAAGGAGGGAGTGTTACAAAGTGAAAAAAGGCTGAGGTTTTGAATACGATAAAAAGAGAGAGGAGTACAGTATGTGGAAGAGAGAGGGTGTAAGTGAGAGAGGGTGTAAGGAAGAGAGGAGATGTGTGGAAAAGAGAGAGAGGGTATGAAAAGGAGAAATTGAGATGGGTAGCAGGAAGGGAGAAAGGACGAGGAAGACAGAGAAGATGTGAGGAAACTAGAGAAAGATGGTATGAGAAAAGGAAATAAAGAGGATGTGAAAAAGAGAGAGAAGGTGTGAGAGAGTAATAAAAGACAGGGAAGGGTTAAGGGTAGGAAAATAGAGAGGAGAGGTTTGGGTAAAGAGAAGAGAAGAAGAAAACAAGCCCATTCACATCTTTGCTTCTGCCTACTGTATAATATGTGAGGTTTTTTTTACCGCAGGTAAACATAAGGACAGTCACAAATAAATTGCTGCTTGTGTAGGAAATTCAGCGCACTGTACTATTTTTACAGTAATGTGTGTTAAGGAGGCCCTTAGGAGTTAATGAGTGTGGTGAGGTACAAAGGTATCCTCAGTGAGCATCAGCAGGGTACAATCATCCCTTTCATTAATATAAATCAAGAAGAAAAGGGAGTAGCTGGGACTTTTCAGGTACCATACAATAACACTATATTTGTTAAAATTCACAATATTTATTTTTTTCCAATAAAAACTATTTTACATTCATCACAACATGAAGTGTAATTCTTGTGGTCAGAAAATGGCTTCACATAAATACTTCTACTGGGACATGTTTCGCCTCTGCGGCTTTCTTGGGAAGAGTTAACTACATGAAGCTTACACCATCCATATAGAATCTCCACAAAAATATATATTACCATAGGGAGTTGACAGAGCTCTTGTGAAAACTTAAAAAATAAAAACAACTCAGGATAACACCAGCACTCGAAGCTGCAGGTCCCAGGATGGTATATTGGTGCACTGCAGGAGAACCAACTGGAGACTGCCCACCCAGTATTGGCTAATCACTAATTAATGTCACCACATAGGGGTGCCCATAATATGGTAAGCTCTATAAAGCTTTGCAGCTTAATTGAGAAATGTTTGAGTGAAATGTTTGGCTTCTAGGCATGCGTGCTGCCAACCTATCAGCATACGCATCCCGTCTGTGACATCAGATGTCGGCTGGATAGGAGAGCTATAAATAGCTGTGGGCTCTGGTGGCCATCTTGCCAGAATCCCAGAAAAAAAAAGTCCAGAGTCCAGGAGTGTGGTCCAGGTCATGGTTGTTCATATCTGTCAAACATTTCCCGAATTAAGCCGCAAAGCTTTATGGAGCTTACCATCTTTTGGGCACCCCTCTGTGGTGACGTTAATTACTGATTACTTAATACTGGGCAGGCAGTCTCCCCTTGGTTCTCCTGTGGTTCACCGGTATACCATCCTGGGACCTGCAGCATTGAATTCTGGTGCTATCCCGAGTTGTTTTTATTTTTGAAGTTTTCACAAAGCTTCTGTCAACTTCCTATGCTAATACATATTTTTGTGGAGATTCCTTGAATGGTGTAAGCTTCATGTAATTAACTCTTCCCGAGGAAGCTGCAGAGGTGAAACATGCCGGAGTAGAAGCATTTACGTGAAGCAAATTTTTTACCACAAAAATTTACACTTGATGTTGTGATGTTTTTCATAATGGAAAATTGTTTTTATTGGAAAAAATAAATATTGTTAATTCTAACAAACATTGTATGTCCCAGCTACTCCCTTTTCTTGTTGAGTGTGGTGAGGTGTGGTATTATATTATTGTCCACTTTCTCTGCATAGTGAAGAGACCTTTTTTTTCCCTAAACTTTATGTAGTTGATGCAAACTTTCATGCAAAGAATTGTGCAATGTCAATGCCAATCGATATTAAAAACATTCATTCAAAAACACAAGCTATTAACTTGCGTTACTGCATGCACATGGGTGTGTACCTGCACTGACTGATAAAAGAGGAAAGTAGTTGAGGAAGGGAGAGGGTGAGAAAGAATGGGTAATACAAAGCCAAAGAGAAAGGGATAAAGGATGATGAAGGGAGGAGAGATGACGAAGGAGGTTCAACCTACAGTAGGTAAAGAGAAAGGGAAAAGGAAGGAGTGGAGAAGGAAAGAGGGTGGGAGAAGGGATGAAAAGGGAAAGAGGGAGAAGTAAGGAGTGGTTGAAAGGCAAGCAGAAAGGGAGAAGGAATGTGGAAATTGAATTAGAGTGACACAGACAGGCCTACAAAGAAAGCAGACTCTGCTGGTGGTGTGACCAGGTGGGCCTGGAAAATAAGGTCTACTACTTCTTGCTATGATGTCAGAAGTTCTCAACAGTGAGATACACTCACTTCTAGAGACTCTCTGGTCCTCTCCCAGGACTTCACTTCTATAGAAGAGAAAAGAGAACTCCACATTCTACCTGGAGAAGAGGAGACAACAGTGAAAATAGCTGCACAATATATTACAGCACGTCACAGACATGAGACTTATACCTACTCTACTTGGGCTCAACCCTTACCCCTCTTTATACTATCTATTAACCTAATAACATTACTGGACTCACCTCCTATTTACTTTACATTAGCCTTCACACTTAATGTCCTAGACCAGTGGTCTCCAAACTGCAGCCCTTTGCTTGCCTTCATCCGGCTCTTGGGGCAGTGTTCCTCTCACTGATACAAGACACTATTCCTCCCACGGACACCAACAATAGTGCACTATTCTTCCCATTGAAATCAACAATGGGGTACTATTCCTCCCACTGACACCAACAATGGGGTACTATTTCTCCCACTGACACCAACAATTGGCCATTATTCCTCCCACTGACACCAATGATGGGGCACTAATCCTCCCAATGACGCCAACAATGGGGTACTATTCCTCCCACTGACACCAACAATGGGGTACTATTTCTCCCACTGACACCAACAATTGGCCATTATTCCTCCCACTGACACCAATGATGGGGCACTAATCCTCCCAATGACGCCAACAATGGGGTACTATTCCTCCCACTGACACCAACAATGGGGTACTATTTCTCCCACTGACACCAACAATTGGCCATTATTCCTCCCACTGACACCAATGATGGGGCACTAATCCTCCCAATGATGCCAACAATGGGATATGATTCCTCCCACTGACACAAACGATTGGGCATTATTCCTCCAACTGACACCAACGCCCGCCCCTTCTAAAGTCTGAAGGATAGTAAACTGGCCCTTTGTTTAGAAAGTTTGTAGACCCCTGTCCTAGAAGTTATAATGTGAAAGGGAAGAGATGGGGAAGAGTGAAAGAAGGAAAAGTGGATGGAAATGAAGGCAACAAAGGATGGAAGGGGAGCCGGTGAAGTAGAGAAAAAATGAGAAAGAAAATTAGAAAAGGGGACAGAGAGTAATGCCGCGTACACACGAGCGGACTTTACGGCAGACTTTGCCCGGCGGACGGGATTTCGTCAGACAATTCGATCGTGTGTGGGCTCCAGCGGATTTTGTTTTCTCAAAAGTTGGACGGACTTAGATTTGAAACATGTTTCAAATCTATCCGACGGACTCAAGTCCGGTCGAAAAGTCCGCTCGTCTGTATGCTAGTTCGACGGACAAAAAGCCACGCTAGGGCAGCTATTGGCTACTGGCTATCAACTTCCTTATTTTAGTTCAGTCGTACGTCATCACGCACGAATTCGACGGACTTTGGTTGATCGTGTGTAGGCAAGTCCGTTCATTCAGAAAGTCCGTCGTAAAGTCCGTCGAAAAGTCCGCCGGGCAAAGTCTGCCGTAAAGTCCGACCCGTGTATACGCGGCATAAGTGTTGGAAAATAGAGCATATGAAAGAAAGAGATTGATTAGATTACAGATAGAAAGGTGATTGGCATTACAAACGACGGAGAGGTAAGTGTTAAAGGAAATAACATGAAAGAAAACTGGTTAACAAGCAACAGTAATTAAAATGAAAGGAGAAGAAGAAAATTAAATTGTGCGAGATTCAAAAGAAAAGAAAAAAGAAAAAGGAACACAGCAAGGAAGCCAGGAGTAACATATGAGATCCTGAATTATACTGGAGGTTACAGCTATATCCCTGTGATGTCGATTGAATTGTGAAGTTGCATTCTTAGGAATTAATCCATTAGTCAATATATTTGCCCAGCCAGAATGGCATAAAAACTGATGACCACCAATGAAACATCACCACAGAACAAGTGTAAGGCTCCATCACCACTTTATAGGAAATTACATTTGTATGACCAGGTAATTCTGAAAACACCTTTCAATTTCTTTGCAAGAAGTCTCTCATCTCCTGAATCTGAGTAGAAGACACAGCCTCGTGATTGTTCCAGGGTTTTATTGGCTCAACATGGTTTACCCTGGGCAATGGGGGGGGGGTCTTTCTCCTTTCGGGCTGGTACCTGGTAGTTGACATGACTGATTTTCTCTCTGATCTCACAGGGGCTCTGCCACATTCCCGTTGATTTATTCTCTAAAGTAGACCCCAAAACTAAGATTTGTTGGTCTGTGAAAATTTATTTTGGAATACCTACCAACAGTAACTCAAATAACCAATCGTTACAACCAAGGTATGCAGAATATCATCTCTGAACGCACAACACCGAACCTTGAAGCGATGGGCTACAGCAGCAGAAGACCACATCAGGTGCCACTCCTGTCAGCTAAGAACAGGAAACTGAGGCTGCAATTCGCACAGGATCACCAAAATTGGACAACACAAGATTGGAAAAAAGTTGCCCGGTCTGATGAGTCTCAATTTCAGTGGCGAAATTCAGATGGAAGGGTGAGAATTTGGCCTAAACAACATGAAAGCATGGATCCATCCTGCCTTGTATCAACCGTTCAAGCTGGCGGTGGTGGTGTATTGGTGGGGGGGATATTTTCTTGGCACACTTTGGGCCCATTAACACCAATTAAGCATTGTTTAAACGCCACGGCCTACCTGAGTATTGTTGCTGACCATGTCCATCCCTTTATGACTACAGTGTACCCATCTCACAAAGCTCCAATCATCTCAAACTGGTTTCTTGAACATGACAATGAGACAATGAGGTCTCTGTACTCCAATGGCTTCCACACTCACCAGATCTCAAGTCAATAGAGCACCTTTGGGATGTGGTGGAATGTGAGATTTGCATCATGGATGTGCAGCCAACAAACCTGCAGAAACTGCATAAAGCTATCATGTCAATATGGACCAAAATCTCTGAGGATATTTTACAACACCTTGTTTAACCGCTTCAGGGTAGCCCCGTCTGATGTGAGCAGCCTAAAGCTGAGCCAGTGAGCTCTCCGAATGTTTTTGTCCTCTCATTACTTTGTATTACCTCTTTTCAGTGACAAAAAGCAACTTTAACTGCTTCAGTCCTGGAAGATTTTACCCCCTTCCTGACCAGAGCACTTTTTGCGATTCGGCACTGCGTCACTTTAACTGACAATTGCGCGGTCGTGCGACGTTGTACCCAACCAAAATTGATGTCCTTTTTTTCCCACAAATAGAGCTTTCTTTTGGTGGTATTTGATCACCTCTGCGTTTTGTTTTTTTTTGCGCTATAAACAAAAAAGAGCGACAATTTTGAAAAAAAAAGCAATATTTTTTTACTTTTTGCTATAATAAATATCCCCCAAAAAAATATAAAAAAACGAATTTTTTCCTCAGTTTAGGCCGATATGTATTCTTCTACATATTTTTGGTAAAAAAAAATCGCAATAAGCGTATATTGATTGGTTTGCGCAAAAGTTATAGCGTCTACAAAATAGGGGGTAGTTTTATGGCATCTTTACAATTAATTTATTTTATTAGCAATGGTGCTGATCTGCGATTTTTATCGTGACTGCGACATTATGGCGGACACATCGGACACTTTTGACACTAATTTGGGACCATTGTCATTTATACAGCGATCAGTGCTATAAAAATTCACTGATTACTGTGTAAATGACACTGGCAAGGAAGGGGTTAAACACTAGGGGGCGATCAAGGGGTTAAGTGTGTCCTAGGGAGTGATTTATTAGTAATGGTGGCGATCTGCAATTTTTATCGTGACTGCGACATTATGGCGGACACATCGGACAATTTTGACACTATTTTGGACCATTGTCATTTATTCAGCAATCCGTGCAATAAAAATGCACTGATTACTGTGTAAATGACACTGGCAGGGAAGGGGTTAAACACCAAGGGGCGAGCAAGGGGTTAAGTGTGTCCTAGGGAGGTTTTCTAACTGTGGGGGGGGTGGGCTACCACTCACATGACAGCGGTCACTGCTCCTGATGACAGGGAGCTGTGATCTCTGTCCTGTCACTAGGCAGAACGGGGAAATACCTTGTTTACATAGGCATCTCCCCGTTCTGCGGCTCTGTGACACGATCGCCGGGAGATCGGCGGACATCGAGTCCGCGGGTCCAGCGGGCACGGTCACGCTGTACGCAGCGTGCGCCCGCCCGCTAGCCCTGCCAATTAAAGGGGACGTACAGGTATGCCCATTTGCCCACCGCTGCCATTGTGCCAACGTATATCGGCGTGCGGCGGTCGGCAAGTGGTTAATATATGCCACAAAAAATGAAGGCAGTTCTGAAGGCAAAAGGAAGTCCAACCTGGTACTAGCAAGGTGTACCTAATGATGTGGCCAGTGAGTGTATATTGAGGTCTGGCTAGAACGTAAGTGGTGGACCTTGGAATGGAGGCTTTATCCCACTCAAAGCGATACAAAGCCTACGGGCTCCGGGATCAAGAACAGATTTTATTAAGGTTCTGAGAAAACCAAAAGTATGTTTTCTCCTCATCAGCCATAAACCTTAGAGCCCCTCCCCATGTATATGTGAGAAGCCTAGGCGACATATATATACTATCGACTATCCTGCCTGCCATTGCCTCTCAATGGCATGATGCACCATTTTTTGGAAGCCATTAAATTTCCATTATAGCCTGAGTTACATACGTCTGGTAAAGCATCAGGTCCCATTGGGAAAGCTTGTCATAACAAACTCCATCACTTGTCTTTACCGCTCGATAGGCTGTCATTGCTGTGAAGCCCTGCCCATGCCCTGTTAAACCCCGCCCCCATTTTCAGTGTTGGTCACTTATCTTTCTCAGTTCTTAGTGGCAACAATCTGGCTAATGGAGTCTCGGTCACAGGGAGGTAGCTGTGGCATACCCCATGTGACTTTGGTGGCCATCTTAGGTCAACCAGAGTCTATTTAAGACTCTGGCTCCCGGGCTTGGCGTGCTTCGGTCGAGTGGACAGAATAGGGACAGGGACACCGGGGACAGTGGAAGCAATGGGGAAAGGTTCCAGTGAGTAGGGCCTATGTCTACATCTTCAGAAAGCCTCCCCTTTTTGGTCGGACCGGCCAAGCTGCACTTCGCTCCTCATGACAAATGCTGTTGCCATCTAGGAGTCTTCTGTCCGCTGACTGTCTTCTGCTCAGTTGTAAGTGGCCCCGGACGGGTGAGCTACTGTTGGACTTGCTGTTACAATACAACATTCTTTGTAAATCAGGACTCTGTGTGTTTTTTGCCTGCCACACGACTCTGCACCTACCCAACAAGAGTTTCCTCTGTTAACTAATTGCAAGTGATGTGCCCTATCCTTGAGCCACGGGCACACTATCTGGGTATACAGACATTTTAATACATGGGTAGAAAGTATATGAAATGCCTTTCCTACCAGCAGGAGGGAGGAAAAACAATTTACACATTACCCAGAGAATCAGAGACGCTTGTTTTCAATCAGAGACCAGCACTGAGGGAAAAGAACAAAAATCACAATCACCATGCTGATCTACTATGCAGAACGAACAGCTAGCATATATAATAAGCAAATATGGCTACCGCCTTGCATCTTCAAAGAGAATATATATATACACAAAAGTGAGTACACCCCTCACATTTATAAAACCATTTTATTCTATCTTTTCATGTGACAACACCGAAGAAATGACACTTTGCTACAATGTAAAGTAGTGAGTGTACAGCTTGTATAACAGTGTAAATTTGTTGCCCCCTCAAAATAACTCAACACACAGCCATTAATGTCTAAACCGCTGGCAACAAAAGTGAGTACATCCCTAAGTGAAAATGTCCAAATTGGGCCCAAAGTGTCAATATTTTGTGTGGCCACTATTATTTTTCAGCACTGCCTTAACCCTCTTGGGCATGGAGTTCACCAGAGCTTCACAGGTTACCACTGGAGTCCTCTTCCACTTCTCCATGACGACATCACAGAGCTGGTGGATGTTAGAGACCTTGCGCTCCTCCACCTCCCGTTTGAGGATGTCCCACAGATGATCAATAGGGTTTAGGTCTGGAGACATGCTTGGCCAGTCCATCACCTTTACCCTCAGCTTCTTTAGCAAGGCAGTGGTTGTCTTGGAGGTGTGTTTGGGGTCGTTATCATGTTGGAATACTGCCCTGCGGCCCAGTCTCTGAAGGGAGGGGATCATGCTCTGCTTCAGTATATCACAGTACATGTTGGCATTCATGGTTCCCTCAATGATCTGTAGCTCCCCAGTGCCAGTAGCACTCATGCAGCCCCAGACTATGACACTCCCACCACCATGCTTGACTGTAGGCAAGACACACTTGTCTTTGTACTCCTCACCTGGTTGCCGCCACACACGCTTCACACCATCTGAACCAAATAAGTTTATCTTGGTCTCATCAGACCACAGGACATGGTTCCAGTAATCCATGTCCTTAGTCTGCTTGTGTTCAGCAAACTGTTTGCGGGCTTTCTTGTGCATCATCTTTAGAAGCGGGTTCCTTCTGGGATGACAGCCATGCAGACCAATTTGATGCAGTGTGCGGCGTATGGTCTGAGCACTGACAGGCTGACCCCCCACCCCTTCAACCTCTGCAGCAATGCTGGCAGCACTCATACGTCTATTTTCCAAAGACAACCTCTGGATCTGACGCTGAGCACGTGCACTCAACTTCTTTGGTGGACCATGGTGAGGCCTGTTCTGAGTGGAACCTGTCCTGTTAAACCGCTGTATGGGCTTGGCCTGCATGCTGCAGCTCAGTTTCAGGGTCTTGGCAATCTTCTTATAGCCTAGGCCATCTTTATGTAGAGCAAAAATTCTTTTTTTCAGATCCTCAGAGAGTTCTTTGCCATGAGGTGCCATGTTGAACTTCCAGTGACCAGTATGAGAGAGTGAGAGCGATAACACCAAATTTAACACACCTGCTCCTCATTCACACCCGAGACCTTATAACACTAATGAGTCACATGACATCGGGGAGGGAAAATGGCTAATTGCGCCCAAGTTGGACATTTTCACTTAGGGGTGTACTGACTTTTGTTGCCAGCGGTTTAGACATTAATGGCTGTGTGTTGAGTTATTTTGAGGGAACAGCAAATTTACACTGTTATACAAGCTGTACACTCACTACTTTACATTGTAGCAAAGTGTCATTTCTTCAGTGTTGTCACATAAAAAGATATGATAAAATATTTACAAAAATATGAGGGGTGTACTCACTTTTGTGAGATACTGTATATATATATACACACACATAGGTCCAACAGGTATTTTCTGTATTAGCAGATATTTTCTTAGCCTGAGAAAAAGAAAATGAATGTAGCCACCACGTATGAGGACCGATGAGCTGCATTATATTACTTTTTATTCTTTGGCTTAGATATCCTTAACCACCTCAATACAGGGCACTTTCACCCCCTTCCTGCCCAAGCCATTTTTCAGTTTTCAGCGCTGCCGCAGTTTGAATGACAATTGCGCGGTCATGTTACACTGTACCCTAATGAAATTTTTATCATTTTTTCCCCACAAATAGAGCTTTCTTTTGGTGGTATTTGATCACCTCTGCGGTTTTTACTTTTTGCGCTATAAACAAAAGAAGAGGGACAATTTTGAAAAAACACAATATTTTTTACTTTTTGCTATAATAAATATCCAATTTTTTTTTTTTTTTTTAACAAATTTTTTACTCAGTTTAGGCCATTATGTATTCTTCTACATATTTTTGGTAAAAAAAAATTGCGATAAGCGTATATTAATTGGTTTGCGCAAAAGTTATAGCGTCTACAAAGAAGGGGATAGATTTATAGCATTTTTATTATTTATTTATTTTTTACTAGTAATGGCGGCGATCTGCGATTTTTATTGTGACTGCAATATTGCGGCGGACACATCGGACACTTTTGACACCATTCACATTTATACAGCGATCAATGCTATAAAATTGCATTGATTACTGTGTAAATGTGACTGGCAGGGAAGGGGTTAACACTAGGGGCGATCGAGGGGTTAATGTATGACCTAAGGAGGTGATTCTAACTGTGGGGGGAGGGGACTGACTGGGGGAGGTGACCGATCGGTGTCCCTATGTACAAGGGACACGCCATCGGTCTCCTCTCCTCTCTGACAGGACGTGGATCTGTGTTTACCTGCACAGATCCACAGTCCTGCTCTGTTACCCGGCAATCGGGGGTGCCCGGCGGACATCCCCTAGTGGCTCGGGAGGGCGAGGACGTCATATGACGCCCGCCCAGAACAACAGAAGCCTCGTCCCGCCGTCATATGACGGTGGGTGGTGGCTTAGTGGTTAAAAAAAGAAAACCTTGCACTAAAGTGAATGCAGGGTCCGTTTATAATAAAGCACCACAAATAAAATGCTCAGTGAAAGAAAATGAACATCAGAATTAAAACGTAAAATAAAATTGAATGTAAATTAAAATGTACATGTTTTTGAAGCCCTACTCCATTCACGCCTGAGCGTTTTCTTATGAACTTGCACAAAATCACATGATTTCACATACATTTATGAAGCATGTGAAAACCTTGTGTTACGCTTGCAGTGCCATTCATTGGTAATGACACCTCAAACGCAGCAAGCAGACGTGCATTTTTCGTGCGGAAACACGTGCAAAAAAACACGTCTATAAAAGCACTTTATATAGATATGTGACTTACCACTTGCAGACCATCCCACGTACTTTTACTGTGGCAGGACAGCCACTTTGCGCTGGATCACGTACCTAGTACATCATCCAGCACTTCTGGGTAGGGGGTGCACACACACACCGCCGCAGCTGTGATTAGACACAGCACAAGCTGATCACCAGGTGCCGGCCAATGGATGTCCACCGGCACCCGCTGATTGGCGAGGAGAGACACAGAACAGAACTCTGCCTATGTAAACAAGGCAGAGCTCTGTTCTGTCAGCGGGGGAAGTGAACAATTTTGATTCCCTGCTAAATCCTTTGCTTCCCTTAGTAAAAGCACCACACACACGGTACACAAACTCTGGCAAGGCACACATTTAACCCTTTGATCGCCCTAGATGTTTAACCTCTTCCCAGCCAGTGTCATTAGTACAGTGACAGTGCATATTTTTAAGACGGATCACTGTATTAGTGTCACTGGTTCCTACAAAGTGTCAGAATGTCCACCGCAATATCACAGTCCTGCTATAAGTCGCTCATCGCTGCCATTAGTATAAATAATAAATAAATAAAATTCCAGTATATATCCCATAGTTTGTAGACGCTATAACTTTGCGCAAACCAATCAATATACTTATTGAGATTTTTTTTTAAGGAAAAAGATGTAGCAGAATACATATTGGCTTAACTTGATCAGGAAATTAGATTTTTTTTTTTAATTTTTTTTATTGGATAAGTTTTATAGCAGAAAGTAAAAAATAGTGTTTTTTTTTTATTTATTCTGTCTTTTTTTGTTTATATTTTTTTCGGTCTTTTTTTGTTTATAGCGCAAAAAAATAAGAAACCCAATGGTGAACAAGTACCACCAAGAGAAAGCTCTATTTGTGGGGGAAAACAAGGACATCAATTTTATTTGCGTACAGCGTTGCATGACCGCGCAATTGTCAGTTAAAGTAACGCAGTGCTGTATCGCAAAAAATGGCCTGGTCATGAAGGGGGGTAAATTTTCCTGAGGTCAAGTTGTTGTAATTGTTGCACTTTGTGATTCATTGTTGCACTCTGATTGAGTGGTGCTGCAGGTGATCATCTCTATAGTTCCATAGGGTTTTCTGTACATTTTGCTAGCAGCCTCCTTTATCACAGCGCAGACCGTATATTAGATATTTGGAGGTACGTGACACACTTGTGGAATCCCTGTGGAGGCTGGAAATCACTGTAGTAGGCACTGTTATTACAGTACTGGCCATTAGCTTCCAGGTCCCATGCTACCCTGCTGCGTTGTGAACACAGGAGGTCGCTTACTCGGCATGGACACCATTCAGAGAACAATTAGCATTTTCTCAATCAATGCAAAGCAGGAGCGGCCAGTCCATTAGGGGTGCAGGGGCACCGCCCCCCCTGCAGGGCACCAGACTCAAGCCACATGATTAGAACCTGAGGCTCTAATTGGCTTGAAAAAGGTTGGGCTCGGTGTGCAGAGCACTGCGCCCCGTACCCACCCACTTGTGATAATAGCGAATTAATATTCGCTATTTCCTTCCGGCTTCTCCTCCTGGCCAATAATGACAGGAGGTGGATCGGGTTGGCTGGGAGGAGAAGCCGAGGAAGCCATGGACTGTCACTGTGGAGAGGTGAGTGCAGGGGACGGTCACCATGGAAAGGTTGAGTGTGGGAGGGACCGCCACCGTGGAGGAGTGAGTGCGGGGGACCGATCAACGTGGAGGGGCTGAGTGCGGGAGCGACCGCCATCATGGAGGAGTGAGTGCGGGGGGACCGATCAACGTGGAGGGGCTGAGTGCGGGGGACGGTCACTGTGGAAGGCTGAGTGCGGGGGACCGTCACCGTGGAAAGGCTGAGTGCGGGAGGGACCGCCACAATGGAGGAGTGAGTGCGGGGGACTGATCAACGTGGAGGTGCTGAGTGCGGGAGGGACCGTCACTATGGAGGGGCTGAGTGCGGGGGACTGTCACAGTGGAGGGGTTGAGTGCGGGGGACCGTCACAGTGGAGGGGCTGAGTGCGGGGGACCGTCACCGTGGAGGGGCTGAGTGCGGAGGACCGTCACCGTGGAGGGGCTGAGTGCGGGGGACGGTCACTGTGGAAGGCTGAGTGCGGGGGACCGTCACCGTGGAAAGGCTGAGTGCGGGAGGGACCGCCACAATGGAGGAGTGAGTGCGGGGGACTGACCAACGTGGAGGTGCTGAGTGCGGGAGGGACCGTCACTATGGAGGGGCTGAGTGCGGGGGACTGTCACAGTGGAGGGGTTGAGTGCGGGGGACCGTCACAGTGGAGGGGCTGAGTGCGGGGGACCGTCACCGTGGAGGGGCTGAGTGCGGGGGACCGCCACCGTGGAGGGGCTGAGTGCGGGGGACATCACCGTGGAGGGGCTGAGTGCAGAAGACTGTCACTGTGGAGGGGCTGAGTGCGGGGGACCGTCACCGTGGAGGGGCTGATTGTGGGGGACCGTCACCGTGGAGGGGCTGATTGCGGGGGACCGTCACCGCGGAGGGGCTGAGTGCGGGGGACCGTCACCGTGGAGGGGCTGAGTGCGGGGGACCGTCACCGTGGAGGGGCTGAGTGCGGGGGACCGTCACCGTGGAGGGGCTGAGTGCAGGGGGCCGTCACCGTGAAGGGGCTGAGTGCGGGGGACCGTCACCGTGGAGGGTCTGAGTGCGGGGGACCGTCACCTTGGGGGGGCTGAGTGCAGGGGACCGTCACCGTGGAGGGGCTGAGTGCAGACCTGGGGGGGGGGGTGTTTGCCGCCTCCCTTAAAAAGTTTAGTACCAGCTGCGACTGATGCAAAGTGATCTTTGATTGGACTCAGGGGAGAGACAGGGAGGTGACGTCACATTCTCCACCTTGCCCAGTCATAGAACCCCTTCCCCGAGGGTTGATTTCCTATGACAGAACCTGTTACTTTGCCCTGAGTCCTGGTTCACACATATGCGATGCGAGAACTTGCGCGATTCCAGTGCGGGTTCCCACATCGCATGTCACTCGCAGGCATTTCACACTGCCCTCTGCAAACTGCTGCAGGTGTCAATGTAAAGTTAATGACACCCCCAGATCGGTTCGCAGATCGCAGTTCGAACTGTCAAATGGTGCAGGAATCGGATCGCATGGGTGTTCACATTCCAGTGCGGACCAAAAAAAGGGTCCTGCACCATTTTGGTGCAAATGTGATGCGATTTCAGCCATACGGTTTGTATGGCTTAAATTCGCATCGCATAAACATTGCATGTGATCTACACAGAAATGCGGTGCGAATCACACGTGATGTCTGTCATCGGACAAGTGTGAACCCAGCCTTAGTGGCCGAAGAAACAAAATCCTTTTAAAGGATAAAAACTCACAGTATTTCCTTTATTCCATTGCTTAGCTTTTTAGAGATCAGGCCCAGAAAATGTGGTGAAATCAGGCAGAGGTTGTACACTGAGATGGGATTAAATCTAATATACTGCATGTTGTTTGTGCACTACCACTTGTGCAAAGCCTCTGTGGCATCCCGTGAGCTCAATTTTATCCTATTTACATTGACCCGGCGATTACAATTTAATGATGTGAGCCTATAGCATGACAATGCCACTGTGCATTATTTATGTCACCCACAAAGTGGTCACGCTTTCACTCCCAGGGGGAGATTTCCTGTTCCTTCCTGTTTGACAAAGAAATTGGGATTTCATGAGCAGGGCTAATGCATCTACTGCCTTCAGATTGTAAAGAGAACCTGTGAGAACACAAACATGACTTTTTAAAAGGTATAAATTCCAGGGCTGTCCTGGTTTCAGTACCAAAAGAGTCACTGGGCTGGAACAAGCAAGCAACCAGAGAAGTGTAAAACTGTTGATCTTGCTGTTGCAGGTAAGTGACTCACTAGGTAGTGAAAGTAGGATAAGGCTGAGGTCCCGAGGATTGCAGCTTTAAAAGTAAGACAGCAATCACAGCTATAATTCTCCGGGATTAACGTTTATTGCCCATTCACACTATCACAATGTGTTATAATGCACTTTACATGCTTTGGTGCAATCTGGTGGCACTTAGTCTATATGGCACCCCAACTCACCTTGCCAATGGATGTGCATTGCGGTGGACCGTCAGAAATGGACATGGTGCGATGGCAGCCCATACATTTTGACTTTTCAACACTTGCCCATGGCATAACATGTCAATACGCGTGCCCTAACAGTGTGACTAGGCCCCCAAAGTGACACTAATGAAATTCTTAGTCTTCAAAAATAATCCATACACAGCCACTTCTTAGTGGCCCTGTTATCCATTTTTTATTTTTACTGTGTTTTTCTGCCTCCTTGTAACGTCCTCTGTGAGCTCCAAAACCTCTCCTTACAATTGTGGTTATTGGAAAGAATTAACCTCTTAAAAAAAATAAATGGTGTCAGTGGGAGGTTATTTGAGAAGCAGAACTTGCTCATTGCTTAACCACTTCCCGCCTGCCCTATAGCGGATTGACGTCCGGGAAGTGGTTCCGTTATCCTGACTGGGCGTCATATGACGTCCAGCAGGATAACATGCCGCCGCGTGCCCGCGGGGGCGCGCATCGCGGCGATCGGTGGAGCGGTGTGTAAGCCTGACACACCGCTAGACCGATCTTGGTAAAGAGCCTCCGGCGGACGCTGTCAATAGGAAGAGCCGTTGATTGGCTCTCGATCGGCGGCTCTCCTGGCAGGGGGGGTCTGCGCTGATTGTTTATCAGCGCAGCCCCCCCTCAGATCACCACACTGGACCACCAGGGATCGCCACTAGGACCACCAGGGAAGGGGCAACATGTGGATGGCCAGGTATGTACCCAATGGCCATCCACATGTGCCCAATGTGCCCAATCTGTGCCAATCAGTGCCCACAAATGGGCACTGATTGGCACCATTATGTTTTAGTTATGCCCAGCAATGCCACCAATACATTTTATCAGTGGCACCAGTGTCATCAGTACCACCTGTCATTGCCCATCGGTGCCACCTGTCAGTGCCCATCTGTGCCCATCAGTGCCCATCAGTGCCCACCTATTAGTGCCCATCAGTGGCACCTATCAGTGCCACCCATAAGTACCCATTAGTGCCACCCATATGTACCAATCAATGCCACCTACGAGTGCCCATCAGTGCCACCTATGAGTGCCCATCGGTGCCACCTATGAGTGCCCATCAGTGCCGCATACCAGTGCCACCTATCAGTGCCCATCAGTCCCACCTATCAGTGCCCATCAGTGCCGCCTATCAGTGCCCATCATTAGTGCCCATCAGTGCCACCTCATCAGTGCCACCTCATTGGTGCCACCTCATCAGTGCCCATCAGTGCCGCCGTATCAGTGCCCGTCAGTGCAGCCATATCAGTGCCCGTCATTGAAGAAGAAAACGTACATATTTACAAAAAATTTTAACAGGAACAAAGAAAAACTTGTTTTTTTAAAAAAAATTCGGTCTTTTTTTTTTGTTGCGCAAAAAATAAAAACCGCAGAGGTGATCAAATACCACCAAAAGAAAGCTCTATTTGTGGGAACAAAATGATAAAAAATTTGTTTGGGTACAGTGTAGCATGGCCGCGCAATTGTCATTCAAATTGCGACAGCGCTGAAAGGTGAAAATTGGTCTGGGCGGGAAGGTGTCTAAGTGCCTGGTATTGAAGTAGTTAAAGTACCCCTAACAACCTCTGGAGGAACCCTAGGATTCCATGGAACCTTGGCTGAGAAACCCAGCCATAGTTCATCTCAGGAGCGAGAGGGTGGCTATAATCCTACATACAGTGTGAGGACCATGGAGAATGAACGTAGCCACCCTCCAACAGGAAGTCGGATCACAGCAGCAAAAAAAAGAAATCTGGAGAGTTGGAGAAGGCCGAGCGCAGTAGATTTATTGACTCTTTTTGAGTCAAGAATACAAACTTGAAAATCATTTTTCTTTTAAACCAGAGTTTATTGTCACTTTAAAGCAACTTATCAGGTCTTCACCACTGGCTGACTTAAGCCTAGCACACACTATTAGCAAATTGAATGAAAAGATCTGTATTCTGAACGATCGTTCGATTTTCTGTTCATTAGTACACTGCTTTCGAGAGCCAATACGGACTCTTCAGACAAAAATTTCGGAAGGGACATGTTGGAAAATTTTTCTTGCTAGTTATCATAACGTCTGATTTTTGTTTAATCAGTACAGTATTCACCCTATAGATATTGAAAGAGCAAGTCTGCGCATGGTCAGAAACAAAGTACCACTGACTAGACTTACAGTGGACCGGAGATACATACAGTATCTCACAAAAGTAAGTACACCCCTCACATTTTTGTAAATATTTTATCATATCTTTTCATGTGACAACACTGAAGAAATGACACTTTGCTACAATGTAAAGTAGTGAGTGTGCAGCTTGTATAACAGTGTAAATTTGCTGTCCCCTCAAAATAACTCAACACACAGCCATTAATGTCTAAACCACTGGCAACAAAATTGAGTACACCCCTAAGTGAAAATGTCCACATTGGGCCCAAAGTGTCAATATTTTGTGTGGCCACCATTATTTTCCAGCACTGCCTTGACCCTCTTGGGCATGGAGTTCACCCGAGCTTCACAGGTTGCCACTGGATACCTTCTCCACTCCTCCATGACGACATCACGGGGCTGGTGGATGTTAGAGACTTTGCGCTCCTCCACCTATCGTTTGAGGATGCCCCACAGATGCTCAATAGGGTTTAGATCTGGAGACATGCTTGGCAAGTCCATCACCTTTACCCTCAGCTTCTTTAGCAAGGCAGTGGTCGTCTTGGAGTTGTGTTTGGGGTCGTTATCATGTTGGAATACTGCCCTACGTCCCAGTCTTCGAAGGGAGGGGATCATGCTCTGCTCCAGTATGTCACAGTACATGTTGGCATTCATGGTCCCCTCAATGAACTGTAGCTCCCCAGTGCCGGCAGCACTCATGTAGCCCCAGACCATGACACTCCCACCACCATGCTTGACTGTAGGCAAGACACACTTGTCTTTGTACTCCTCACCTGGTTGCCGCCACACACGCTTGACACCATTTGAACCAAATAAGTTTATCTTGGTCTCATCAGACCACAGGACATGGTTCCAGTAATCCATGTCCTTAGTCTGCTTGTCTTCAGCAAACTGGTTGCAGGCTTTCTTGTGCATCATCTTTAGAAGAGGCTTCCTTCTGGGATGACAGCCATGCAGACCAATGATGCAGTGTGCGGCGTATGGTCTGATCACTGACAGGCTGACCCCCCACCCCTTTAACCTCTGCAACAATGCTGACAGCACTCATATGTCTATTTCCCAAAGACAACCTCTGGATATGACGCTGAGCACGTGCACTCAACTTCTTTGGTCGACCATGGTGAGGCCTGTTCTGAGTGGAACCTTTCCTGTTAAACCGCTGTATAGTCTTGGCCTGCATGCTGCAGCTCAGTTTCAGGGTCTTGGCAATCTTCTTATAGCCTAGGCTGTCTTTATGTAGAGCAACAATTTTTTTCAGATCCTCAGAGAGTTCTTGCCAAGAGGTGTCATGTTGAACTTCCAGTGACCAGTATGAGAGAGTGAGAGCGATAACATCAAATTTAACACACCTGCTCCCCATTGACACCCGAGACCTTGTAACACTAACTAGTCACATCACACCGGGGAGGAAAAATGGCTAATTGGGCCCAATTTAGACATTTTCACCTGGGGGGGGGGGATTAACTTTTGTTGCCAGCGGTTTAGACATTAATGGCTGTGTGTTGAGTTATTTTGAGGGGACAGCAAACTTACACTTACACAAGCTGTACACTCATTAATTTACATTGTAGCAAAGTGTCATTTCTTCAGTGTTGTTACATGAAAAGATATAATAAAATATTTACAAAAATGTGAGGGGTGCACTCACTTTTGTGAGATACTGTATGTGGGAAGTTTCCCTCTGTTGTATTAAATTTCTTGTACCATTTTAGGCATTCTAGTTTTCAACATGGGGCAAGGACACGGAAAAATGCAAAGGATCATTTGTTTAAGTTTCTAATAGTGTGAGCTAAGCTTTAACAATCCTTATGACGTTAAAGTGGAACTTCGCTCAAAAAGTGAAGTCCTGCTGTTCAACCCCTCCCCCCAGCCTGTAACTACATTTTTATTTTTTCGGGGAGGTTAGAGTGTGCCAAATGTTAGCAGTACACCCTTGCCCCTGAACCCTCCCCCCCCCCCTGACTCTCCTGGGACACATCACATGTCCCAGGAGGCTGCAGGACCATTCACAGAATGCCGTGCATGTGCAGTGGGGCGCAAGCTGTAGTTCCTCGGGAAGCCACAGCCGGCTGTCATATCCAAGATGGCATTGCCAGGGACCTGCAGCAGTAAGAAGAACCAAGTGCGGGAAGGCAGTGCTGGACCCCACACTGGTAATTACATGATTTTCAAACGTCATCAGCTACAGTATTTCTAGCCGCTGCCAAGTAACCTTGTGGGGACTGCGTGTACCTGTGATAATCTTCAAATCAGCTTCCTCTGTGTCGCTGTGGAGCACCTGGATTTCGGACATGGCCTTGAAGTCACATTAAGGCCTACCTCCTTCATATGCTAAGCTCCAACCCATCATTTAACTGTCATTTAAAGTCACTTTAAAGGTCTGTCCAGTCAAAACTGAAAACTCATTTCAGCTGTTAGTGGATGCTGGAGAATAAACCCAGCAAAGGTTTTCTTGTTCAGAATGCCAGGCCGCTCTGATGAGCAAAGCTGAGGCACTTTCTGGTAGCATTGAGCTTGCCAATTTCATTCCTATCCCACTCCATTGTCTATCCCACTCTATTGTTCCTAAATATGAACAGTCAGGGAGTATTATACTTTAAAAACCCGACCCAAAACTAGAATCATTCAACTAAAGGGGAATTATTGTCTTTTCAATGTTCCTTAGCTATACTTGTACAAGCGATCAACTGAATGTAAATCATCTCATCAATGCCTATACTGTACATCGCAGGCCGCATCAGCAGTACGGTTGCTCTCAAAGGGCTGGTTGTATCTGGGGCGCACTATGTACAGAGTGCAGTTCCAAGGGTGCCCTATGCACAGAGTGCAAATTTAAGGGGTGCGCTACATAGAGAATGCTGAGTTCAGGGCTGCGCTACATACAAAGTACAGGGTTCAGGAGTGCATTATCTACATCAGGAGAGCCCTATGCACAGAGTGCAGGGTTCAGGAGTACATTATGTGCAGATTTCAGGGGTGCACTATGTACAGAGTGCACAGTTCAGGGGTGTGCTGTGTACAGAGTGCAGAGTTCAGGGGTGTGCTATGTACAGAGTGCAGAGTTCAGGGGTGTGCTGTGTACAGAGTGCAGAGTTCAGGGGTGCGCTGTGTACAGAGTGCAGAGTTCAGGGGTGCGCTACATACAAAGTGCAGGGTTCAGGAGTGCGTTATGTAAAGAGTGCAGTTCCAGGGGAGCACTATGCGCAGAGTGTAGGGTTCAGGAGTGTGTTACATACAGAGTTTAATTCCAGGAGAGCACTATGCGCAGAGTGTAGGGTTCAGGAGTGTGTAACATACAGAGTTCAATTCCAGGGGAGCACTATGCACAGAGTGCATGGTTCAGGAGTGTGCTACAAACAGAGTGCAGAGTTCTGGGGTGTGCTGTGTACAGAGTGCAGGGTTTAGGGGTGTGCTGTGTGCAGAGTTCAGGGGTGTTCTGTATACAGAGTGCAGGGTTTAGGGGTGTGATGTGTGCAGAGTTCAGGGGTGTGCTGTGTACAGAGTGCATGGTTTAGGGATTTGCTATGCACAGTGTGCAAACCCAATGGAGTTCTGCCATGTTCCAGCTGCAAAACATTGTGCGAGGGCCACATGACAAGGCCTGGTGCGCCAGAATTGAGCCGCGGGCCTTGTATTTGACATATGCACTGTACGACTACGTGCAAACTTACGCATTTCGGAAACACACACAAAATCTTGCTTTTTCCCTCAACACACAAAATTGCACAGCCCTTTTGTAGATGTGCGGCGGTGTCATTATTTCTTAATGGCACCCCTGGCATCTTGCTAATGTGCGCACGTTTGCACATGCCAAAGCTCATTGTAAAAAATTACCATGCATTTTGGTGTGGCACAATTTTTAAAAAGGGTCAGGTACTTCTTTTGCATATAATACGTGCATAGGGCAGCCTATTGAGATTAATGGGCTGCGCTAAATGTGATGCGTGGGAATGTGTGAAAACGTGTGTGCTCCGTTGCACCTGAATAGGTGTGAATGGAACCTATGTGTTTCAAAAACCGTGTTACTGTTTATAGTGTGCAATCATATGTTCACATAATGGCAGCCATGTTTGTTCATTACAACTTCAGGCTCTGCTTGTTGTTTAGTAGAGCTGCACAATAGCTGTGCTATGCTAATCCGTCTATTTCACTGTCAACAAGACTGGGTCTATGTTAAAGAAAACAAGGGACTCTCTACAGAACATAATGCATATATAATATATAGCAAAAGCCAATGTGATCTCGGCTGGTTAGGCTTTAGGTCGGAGGTAGACAACTGTTGTTGCCTTGGCTGTGTGTTTTGGGTCATTGTGATGCTGAAATACCCATCCACCACCCATTTTAAATGCCATGGCTGAGGGAAGGAGGTTCTCACCAAAGATTTGATGGTACATGGCCCTGTCCCTTTGATGTGGTGAAGTAGAAAAACACCCCCAAAGCATAATGTTTCCACCTCTATGTTTGACAGTGGAGATGGTGTTCTTAGGGTCATAGGCAGAATTACTCCTCCTCCAAACACGGCGAGTTGAGTTGATGCCAAAGAGCTTGGTTTTGGTCTCATCTGACCACAACACTTTTACCCAGTTCTCCTCTGAATCATTCAGATGTTCATTAGCAAACTTCAGACGGGCCTGTACATGTTCTTTCTTGAGCAGGGGGACCTTGCAGGCCCTCCAGGATTTCAGTCCTTTACGGTGTTGTATGTTACCAATTGTTTTCTTGGTGACTATGGTCCCAACTGCCTGGAGATCATTGACAAGATTATCCAGCGTAGTTCTGGGCTGATCCCTCACCGTTCTCATGATCATTGGAACTCCATGAGGTGAGATCTTGCATAGAGCCCCAGACCGAGGGGGAGTGACAGTTATTTTGAGTTTCCTCCATTTTCGAATAATCGCACCAACTGTTGTCACCCTCTCACCAAGCAGCTTGGCCGATGGTCTTGTAGCCCATTCCAGCCTTGTGTAGATCTACAATCTTGTCCCTGACATCCTTGGACAGCTCTTTGGTCTTGGCCATCGTGGAGAGATTGGAATCGGATTGATTGCTTCTGTGGACAGGTGTCTTTTATACAGGTAACAAGCTGAGATTAAGAGCACTCCTTTTAAGAGAGTGCTCCTAATCTCAGATCGTTACCTGTATAGAAGACACCTGGGAGCCAGAAATCTTGCTGACTGATAGGGGATCAAATACTTATTTCACTCATTAACATGCAAATCAATTTATAACTGTTTTGAAATGTGTTTTTCTGGATATTTTTGTTGTTATTCTGTCTCTCACTGTTAAAATAAACCTACCATTAAAATTATAGACTGATCATTTGTCAGTGGGCAGACGTACAAAATCAACAGGGGGGCAAATACTTTTTTCCCTCACTGTATATGGGGAGACTGCTGGAGATCCCAGCTATTACAGCCCCAATGCAAAATGTACTTGTGCAACATTTGATATTTCTGGAAAATCCATTATAAAAGATCAAAAGAAAAAACAAAACGTAAAACAAGAAAGGGGATGGATAGCACAGAAAGAAGTATGACTAGTGTAAAAGAAATAAACCAAACCAATAATTACTAGAATCCACACTTTTTACTGTCCTAAGCAAGCAACAAAACGGGTCAACTTCTATTGTGGGGCACACTTAAGTGACAAAGGGCCACATGCAGCCCCTGGGCCACAGGTTGGGTACCAGGGCTTTAGGTCACATAGTGGGAAGCTGAGGAGAGATTTATGAACGGCAAGAAAGAACTACTTTATTACTCAAAATAATTATGTGATTTGGAAATATGGGCATGTGCCCTACTGCTTCTCCTGAAGTATGAATTTTCTTAACAGGTAATCCACATCACACGAACTCAGGGGCTGACTGACAACTCATGGGGCCCCCGGGCAATAGGAGGTTATGGGGCCCCCGGGCAATAGGAGAAGATTATGGGGCCCCCGGGCAATAGGAGATTATGGGGCCCCCGGGCAATAGGAGATTATGGGGTCCCCAGGCAATAGATTATGGGACCACACAGTATACACACACATACAGTATACACACACAGACACACAATATACACACACACAGTATACACACACAGAATACACATACACACACTGAAAAGGTACTAGAGAGGCGGGGCAGCTATGATCTTGGGATTTTTTAAAAAACACAGATTTTTACATACTGTCCCTGGTTTTATTAAGGCTGGCAACCCTGATGGGGCCCCTTAGTGGCATGGGGCCCTCGGGCACTGCCCAAGTGCCCGAATGGTCAGTCCGCCCCTGCACGCACTGCGTATGAACAGGAACAAAGCCAATATTCTGTGTCCCCATAGTATAGGAAAGGGAAGCAATCATTTGTTTAGTTGCGGGTAGGGAACTAAAGGGTTGATTTACTAAAATAGACTGTGCACTCTGCAGTGCAGTTGTTCCAGAGCTTAGTAAATGAGGTGAAGCTTCACTTTGCAACGAATACCCAATAATATACACGGAACATTTTCTTTAAAAATGCATTTTTCTTGCACATGATTGGATGATGGCAGTCAGCAGAGCTTCTCTTCAATTACCAAGCTCTGGAGCAACTGCACTAGTAAAGTGCACAGTCTATTTTCCTTTAGTAAACCCATCACTGTGCCTTTCGTCAGTATTAAAGAAGAGGGCCTTCCCTACCTTACTGTTTTGAACAATGAAACTCAAAATCAAACACTACTCTCACAACTCATATCCTTAATTCTAAAGCAGAACATAATATTATATTTCCACTATTTATTATTGATCACAAACTGGATTTCTCATTATTCTCACACCAAGCTTGATATTCTGAATTATTAACATAATAAACAATACGACTGCTTATCACACTTTAAAAATAACAACCATAAACTGCATTATTTAATCATCCTTAGATGGAACCTGCTGCTTGGTGAGGTGCCACAAGTCCCAGCAGGGTGCAGTGTAAAAATAAAGAAGGGATTCTGTACAGTAAATGAAAGCCTATCCGAGCCTGATTATGGGGTGTATTTATAAAGAGGCTAAAGATTAATTTGTTGATTACTTGCAGCGTTCCTTTCCGAGAAACACCCGTTGAAAGATTTACCATCTTTATAAAACACATTTGCCCCACTGAGCCACATATGTTGTTGATTGCACATGTGGATGGTGTCATTCTTCAACAGGAAGATTAGGTCTTGGTAACATTAGCTGCATTCACAACACAACCATTGTTACTTCTGCAGGCCATGAACAGTTTGGAAACATTTACAGTAATTTATCAATAATTTACCAAAGATCTTATGGAAAAACCAGAGCACTCTATCCCACTCTATGGTCCACACCAGTGGTCTCTAAATGGCAGCCCTGAGGCCAGGTGTGGCCCTATGTTCGCCTCTATCCATCCCTTGGGGCACTATTCCATCCACAACTGACATCAGTGGTGGGGCACTGTTCTTCCCACAGACCCCAATGATGGCGTGCAATTTCCCCCAATGATATTATCAATAAGGCACCATTCCTTCCACTGATACCAATAATGGGGCACTATTACTCCCGCTAAAACCATTAATGGGGCATTGTTTACTCTCACTGGCCACAGTTTGCTCCCCCCTGAAGTCTAAAGGACAGTAAACTGACCCTTTGTTTGAAAAATTTGGAGACCCCTGGTCTACCCTACTTCATCGTCTATCCTTCACAGTCTATCCCGATTCATCATCTATCCCTCTCCATTGTCTACCCTGCTCTGTCATCTATCTCATTCCAACATCTACCCCTCACCATGGTATACCCTACTCCATCATATACCCTACTTCATCATCTATCCCTCTCCATGGTCCACCCTATTCTATTATCTACCTCTCTCCATGGTCTATCCCTCTCCATGGTTTATTCCAATTCATTGTCTACTTTACTCCTTCGTCTATCAAACTCCTTTATTTACCCTTCTTCATCGTCTATCCCTCTCCATGGGCTATCCCACTCAGATTTCATACTACAGTACATCACTGCTCCATCACCTTTACCATTCCATTGTCTATCTTGCTCCATCATCCGTCCCACTCATCTACCCTACTTCATCATCTATCCTTCCTCGTGGTCTATCCCAGGGGTGTCCAACCTGTGTCCAAGACAGCTATGAATGTCGCCCAACACAAAAAGGTAAACTTACTTAGAAATGTAGATTTTTGGGGGAAATTTTTCATAAAAATGCGTTTACATTTAGCAAACACGTGCGGTCAAAGAAAGATTTGACAGTGTCTCTTTACTGGACTTTTATAAGCTTTATCTTCCCAAAGAAAAATATCCAACTCTTCACAATCAAGCCTTATTTATGTCATCAGTTTTCAGCAGCACCCTCTATTTGTGAGCAACTATTTTCAAGGATGATGCACACGAGGTAAAATGAGAACCAAAAAATCTGATGAGCACCTATCGAACCAGATATTGATGTGAGTTTATCAAAAACAGTGTCAATTATTGCAATTGTTTTATGTTGCCCTCTTCTACTTTTATAAAAAAAAAAATATTACAAAAAAATGAAGTTTCATTACTCAGATAAATTATTTATATCGGTGATTGTTGCTTTGTGATCTGCCTGACTTTTTTGCTCATCAGCTATCCTTATTTTTAGTGTATTTTAGGTGTGGCCAAAGACAATTCTTCTTCTTCCAATGTGGCCCAGGAAGGTCAAAAGGTTGGACACCCCTTATCTATCCCATTCAGTCATCTATCATGCTCCATCAACTACACTTCTACATTTTTTATTCCGCTACATTATCTACCCCATTCCATCTTCTTCAACCCGCTCTACTCTACTGTCTATCCCAGTGTTTCTCAACTCCAGTCCTCAAGGCGCCCCAACAGGTCATGTTTTCAGGATTTCCTTCAGATGAAACAGCTGTGGTAATTACTAAGGCAGTGAAACTGATCAAATCACCTGTGCAAACTAATGGAAAGCCTGAAAACATGACCTGTTGGGGCGCCTTGAGGACTGGAGTTGAGAAACCCTGGTCTATCCTACTCCATCACCTATCCTACAACCCTTTATCGTCTATTTGGCACCATCATCTATCCCACTTCATCAACTTTCCCACTCCATTCTCCACCCAACTCAATATTCAAACCCCAGCTATTGCCTGTCCCACTCTATGAACAGATCACAGATTTCGACCCTAAATTACTCACTTGTATGAGCCAGAATTCGATCTCGTGTTTTTTGTCAGTGCTCCGAAAAAATGTGCCTAGATTTACACAAATATGCCCCTTTGTTTTTCTGTTTAAACTTTTTTTTCATCTTAAAACCCAACCACAATTTGGACAGACCTTCAAATTTTTGCATACATACACTATATTGTCGAAAGTATTGGATCATCTGCCTTTACACGCACATGAACTTTAATGGCATCCCAGTCTTATGCCCCGTACACACGGTCGGATTTTCCGATGGAAAATGTCCGATCGGAGCGTGTTGTCGGAAATTCCGACCGTGTGTAGGCTCCATCGGACATTTTCCATCGGATTTTCCGACACACAAAGTTGGAGAGCAGGAGATAAAATTTTCCGACAACAAAATCCGTTGTCGGAAATTCCGATTGTGTGTACACAAATCCGACGGACAAAGTGCCACGCATGCTCAGAATAAATAAAGAGATGAAAGCTATTGGCCACTGCCCCGTTTATAGTCCCGACGTACGTGTTTTACGTCACCGCGTTCAGAATGATCGGATTTTCCGACAACTTTGTGTGACCGTGTGTATGCAAGACAAGTTTAAGCCAACATCCGTCTGAAAAAATCCTAGGTTTTTGTTGTCGGAATGTCCGAACAAAGTCCGACCGTGTGTACAGGGCATTAGTCCGTAGGGTTCAATATTGAGTTGGCCCACCCTTTGCAGCTATAACAGCTTCAACTCTTCTGAGAAGGCCGTCCACAAGGTTTAGGAGTGTCTATGGAAATGTTTGACCATTCTTCCACAAGCGCATATTTGAGGTTAAGGTTGAAGTTGAGGTCCGGACTTTGTGGGAACAGTTTGGGGATGCCCCCTTCCTGTTCCAACATGACTGTGCACCAGTGCAAGGTCTATAAAGACATGGATACGTGAGTTTGGGGTGGAGGAACTTGACTGGCCTGCACAGAGTCCTGACTTCAACCTGATAGAACACCTTTGGATGAATTAGAGCGGAGACCGCGAGCTGGGCATTTTCGTCCAACATCAGTGCCTTACCTGACATATGTGCTTCTGGAAGAATGGTCAAACATTCCCATAGACACACTCCTAAACCTTGTGGACAGCCTTCGAAGAAGAGTTGAAGCTGTTATAGCTGCAAAGGGTGGGCCAACTCAATATTGAACCCTACGGACTAAGACTGGAATGCCATTAAAGGTTATGTGTGTGTAAAGGCAGGTGTACCAATACTTTTGACAATATAGTGTACCTTTTATCTAGGCATGAAATCCCAAAATCCTCTTTCGCTTTTGCTCAGAATTTTTGATTCGGAGATCTTAGGGCTCCATGATAAGAGGACCTTTACTTTTCAAGCAAAGCCCACTTTAAGAAAAGCCGGTCAAGACTGGGTTTATGCAAGAATAAAATTATCCATTCTTAAGTTATTGTAATTCTGCAGGCTTACTTATGAATGATTTATATCATATTTATTTATATTATAACTGCCTGACCTCACACACTGTCTCACTGGTCCTGGAAGTGCATAACATTGAGAAATAACAGAGACTATTGAAAGCGACTACAGGGTGATTTTATTAGACCTGCCATGCACACTTAGAAGCTTGGGGACACCAGGTCAGACAGTTGAATGAGCAGCAACTGTCAGACTTCAGATGACTTCGTTCTGACCCCTGAGGGTCGGTTCACACTGGGGCAACACGACTTACAGTGCGACTTAGCAAGGCGACTTGGAGGCGACTTCAACGCGACTTTGAGCGACTTACAACACAACTTCAAGTCGCCCCCAGGACAGGCGACTTTGTCTGTGGCCAATCAGAGCTAATCAGCTCTTGTGACATACAGTACCTGCCCGCGAGAATGTGTTTCCAGCGCAATCCCATTGCGCTGGTTCTCGGCGACAGGGTACTGTACATCCCGCACTCGCTGCAATAGGAAAAACACATTTTCCTATTGCAGCGAGCGCAAGAAAGAATTCCCCTCCAAGAACATTCCAGGCCCTTAGGTCTGGTATGGATGTTAAGGGGAACCCCCTACGCCGAAAAATGGCGTGGGGGTCCCCCCCAAAATCCATACTAGACCCTTATCCGAGCATGCAGCCCGGCCGGTCAGGAAAGGAGGTGGGGATGAGCGAGCGCCCCCCCCCCCTGAACCGTACCAGGCCACATACCCTCAACATGGGGGGTGGGTGCTTTGGGGAAGAGGGGTGCCCTGCGGCCCCCCCCACTCCAAAGAACCTTGTCCCCATGTTGATGAGGACACGGGGCCTCTTCCCGACAACCCTGGCCGTTGGTTGTCGGGGTCTGCGGGCAGGGGGCTTATCGGAATCCGGGAGCCCCCTTTAATAAGGGGGCCCCCAGATCCCGGCCCCCCACCCTATGTAAATGAGTATGGGGTACATCGTACCCCTACCCATTCACCTGGGGGGAAAAAAGTGTCAATAAAAAAAACACACTACACAGGTTTTTAAAGTAATTTATTAGGCAGCTCCGGGGGTCTTCTTCCGACTTCGGGGGTCTCTCCCGACTTCTCCGCTCTCTCCAGCCTCTTCTCCGCTCTCTCAGGCCTCTTCTCCCGGTGTCCGGTTCTTCTCCCGCTCTCCGGTTCTTCTGTCAGGCTCCTCCGCTATCTTCTTCTCTTTTGCCGCTCTCTTGCTAGCGTTGGCCCGGTCTTCTCCATCGTCTTGTTCCCTCTTCTCTTCTTCCGATGTTGACACGACGCTCTCTCCCGCTGTAATGCCGTGTGTGCGGTGCGCAACGACTTATATAGGCATGGGGCGTGGTCGGCGGGTGATGTGACCCTGCCCCTGATGACGTCACAGTCCTGGGGCATGACCTTCTCCAAGATCCTGTACATTGATTCTTGAAAACATCACAGCACCCTTTCCCAGTACTCCTCCAAAGAGCCCTCTGCCCTGATGTAAGCAGTGGGCTGGCTCTTTGGAGGAGTTATACAAATATCAAAATGCCATTGTAGGCAGGTGCAGTTTACTTTCTCCACTGCAGATGGCGCTCAACTGTAGCGGCCCTGCAGCTGGAGGGGAAGTCATGAGGCACATGGTTCCGCTATGCATTCCTGGATCACCGGAGAAGCAATCTGGTTGGATGCTGTAACCCCATGTGACTCTGGCAGCCATCTTGGGTCAGGCAGAGCCCTTTTAAGGCCCTGGTTCCCAGGCTTGGTGTGCTTTCTGCGAGTGGGTAGCCTAGGGACAGGTACCCCGCTTGTTAGGGACAGTACTAGCGGTAGAGAGAGGTTCCTGACGAGGAGAGAAAGCATAGGGTCGCAAATCTTCGGAGCAACTTCCCACTTGGGCAGGAGCTGGCCAGGCTGCATTCTGCACCTCTCAACAGACGCTGTCAGTCTGGCTGAAAACTGCTTTATTCATCTTGGGCTTGTTGTGAACTGTTAGTGCACTACTTCAATTCAAGTTTTCTATTGCAACTGACGGTGTGACTTATTACTGCCGCACCACACTGCACCCCATCTACACCTTGTTGGGTGGATGCAATGCCAGAACAATGTAATCTAGAGCCCAGGGCGAAAATGCCAAGCTGCGCCCCACCCAAGATGTATGAGCAATATGTATCAGGAAAAATCCTCCCAAAAAATAGAGCACTAATCTGCATGCTTACTCCCTAAACATAAATTATCCCACGAGTACAAATCCACGCTCCTGCTGAAATCCCCCCCTCCAGTACAAATCTTTGTCCCCCATCCTCCTACTCAACCTCAATACAAATGCCCCTCCCCCAAAAAAGTCACCCTTCCTATCACAAATCTTTTACCCCTCAAATGTTCCCTCCAAGTACACATCCCTTTCCCTCCACTCCAAATCCCCCCTCCTAGCACAACTCCACCACCTAAATACCCCCTCCTAGAACAAATCTCCCCCCCAAACAACAATTTCCCCTCCTAGCACAATTCTCCTCCTCCCTTTACCATATCACCTCTTCTAGCACAACCCCCCCCCCCCCCAATCCAAGCACAGATCCTCTTCCCCCAACACAAATCCCCTAAATCACCACTCCTAGCAATTCCTACCCCTGACGCCCCCCTCCCCATCCCCCCTCCCCCCTCCAAACACAGATCCTCTTCCCCCAACACAAATCCCCTAAATCACCACACCTAGCAATTCCTACCCCTGACGCCCCCTCCCCATCCTCCCTCCAAGCACAGATCCTCTTCCCCCAACACAAATCCCCTAAATAACCACACCTAGCAATTCCTACCCCTGATGCCCCCCTCCCAACACAAATCCCCCCCCCCCCTCAATCTCCTCGCAGCACCCCGCCCTCACATGAAACCACAGTGCCCAGGGCAGCCGCCCCTCCTGCCCACCCCTTGTCCCGGCCCTGGGTGGAAGTCAATCTGGAGGAGTGGGCATTTCTAGGCTTGCATTTGGCAATGCCCACATGCTTCATGATTGAAAGAACTGAAATTCAATGAAAAAAAGGGGTGGGCCAGAGACAGTCAAGCTGGGGAAGAAACAGCTAGATGACGCTGGACGTCCTATAGCCAAGAATGAGGCAGACTCTCACTAACTTGCTGCAGCTTCGAATGCACATTTCTAGAAGCTCGCAGTGTGCGGTGAAATCAGAGTAAGCCATTTCAGTACAGGAAGGGAGGCTGTGCAACTGTGCAAGCCTGAAGAGAAGGCTGGAGCTCAGCTTTAACTGATACAAAAAAACTGACTCAAATGCATCTATAACACAAGTGAAAAAAAAATCACAAAGGCGTTTAGAAACGCATGCCAAAAGAAATTTGCTTTTAAGAGCACAGAATGAATAGGCCCCGAGTATTACTCCCAAATACTGATCAGATCTCTTCATTCAGAACACGCACGCTGTATGATGGGAGTACGTGAAAATGGAATGTGTCATTAAATTGGAACCTCAGGCAAATTACAAAAAACATCCTTTAGCTCAGTTATGTATTCATTAGAATCATTAAATATATTTTAAAATAGTTGTATCATAACTGTCTGAGTTCTATTTTTATATTACCAGGTTTTCAGTCCACTGCATAGCAGATATCAGGCTGAGAGTGGGAGGTTCTGCACTGTAAGCCAATCAAACTCCACCGCAGTGCTGTCAATCTTCTAAGGTCCCATTCATACTAGTGAATGGGGTCATTTGTGATTATCTGCAGGAGACTCAGCGGGGTTCCCTGCGATTAGATGCGGGCGGGAAGCCTCACTGAAAGCATTGGGCGCCCGCAGCTATTCACAGCCGTTGGCATGTAGGCCCCGTTCACATATAAGCGACATCTAGCGACGCTCCCACTCCACGTTTGTATGGCGCATTTTTGGAGCAGCACCATCCAAAAGCACGCCAAAGAAGCTCATGTACTAAATGTTGGCACTGAGCCAGGCGCGTTTGGCGTTTAACGTTTTTCATTTAAGAAATAGTGGGAACGCAAACGTGTTGCGCGTTTTTCTGCGACTCCCATATGCTCAGGTGTGAATGGGGCCGTTCATATCGGGCAGAATCACAGCGATTCGAAATTGCACTGTAATAGTGCCAAAACGCACCGCGTGTGTTTGGGTGCCAATGAGCCCTGGTGCAGCTTTAAAAGTGTGCTACTTCAGCGCAATTTCAAAGCCACAGATCAGTGCAATTTGCACCTCCGCTTTCATTGCAGCTTGTGACTTCTTTTAACAGCAGTCTATGCAAGTCACAATGAAATCGGAAAAAAAGTAGTGCAGGAACCTTTTTCAAAGTCGCTGCGACATAACTCACGGCAATTTGAATGGTCCCATTGCCGACAATTGTCATGTGATTTGGAACTGTCAAATCGCATGACAAATCGGTGTGAAAGAGGGTTAAGGCTGCATTCACACCTGGGTGTTTTGATTCGCAGGCAGAATGGCTGCGATTCTGCCCGCGATTTTCATAACGCTTTTGAAAAAATGACAAATCGCACAACGCAAATTTCAGATGTCATTCATTTTAATGGCACCTAAAAAAGCGGTGTGCTTTTGCCATGATTGTTGCACGATAAATCACGGCGAACTGCATCACGGGAAGCTTGTCGCCCAAAAAAAGTTCAGGAGCTTCTTTTGAGCAACAAGCTTCACAGGATGCGGTTTGCCACAATTGCAGTGCGATTTATCGATTCAAAACACCCAGGTGTGAATGCAATCTAATGCAAATTGCCATCTAAAGGCAGTGCGGTTTTGCCACAACTGTCGCATGATAAATCACGCAGCAAACCGCATTGCGTGAAGCTTGGCACCCAAAAACGAGCAGGAGCTTCATTTGGACGACAAGCTTTGTGCAATGTGGATTGTTGCTCGACAGTTGCGACAAAACTGCACCATGTTTAAGTGCTATTAAAAATGAATGGCACCCAAACACCAGCGGTGCGTTTTACCACTACTGCAGTGCGATTTGGAATCATGGCCCGAATCGCAGTAGTTCTGCCCAGGATCCCAAATTGCCAAATGTGAACGGCCCTATGCAGTCATTACCTGCGAATGATTGGCCCTGGACACAGACAGTCTGCTCCCAGAGCTGATCATCTGCTGGTAATCGCTAACAAAGCGATTACATGCGAATGGCCCCAAATAGCTGCAGGCACTCACAGGCTCCCATTGCTTTCAGCGGGGGTTCCCATTCCACAGCTAATTGCAGGGAACCCCGCTGAGTCTCCAGTGGGTAATTGCAAACAGCTCCATTCACAAGTGTGAACGGGGCCTAATATGGAAAACACATGAGCAGAGGTTACCTGGATCATGACTGTAAGCAATCCCATTCTTTTCCAGTAAAAGCCAAGCTTTGACCTCCCAAGATCCTCATTGATCCTTTAACCCAGGGGTCCCCAAACTTTCTAAACAAGGACCAGTTTAATGTCCCTCGGACTTTAGGAGGGCCGGAATGTGGCCATTGGGAGTAGAAAAAGTCCCAACGTCTGTGGGAATAAACAATAGCCCATCTTTGGTGTCAGTGGGAGGAATTGTGCCCCATCATTGGGCGCAATTGTTGATGTCATTGGGAGGAATTTTGCCCCATCGTTGGTGTCATTGGGAGGATTTGTACCCCTTCGTTGGTGTCATTGGGCCCCATCATTGGTGTCATTGGGAGGAATTGTGCCCCATCGTTGGTGTCATTGGGCCCCATCATTGGTGTCATTGGGAGGAATTCTGCCCATCGTTGGTGTCATTGGGCCCCATCATTGGTGTCATTGGGAGGAATTGTGCCCCATCGTTGGTGTCATTGGGCCCCATCATTGGTGTCATTGGGAGGAATTGTGCCCCATCGTTGGTGTCATTGGGCCCCATCATTGGTATCATTGGGAGGAATTGTGCACCATCGTTGGTGTCATTGGGCCCCATCATTGGTGTCATTGGGAGGAATTGTGCCCCATCGTTGGTGTCATTGGGCCCCATCATTGGTGCCATTGGGAGGAATTGTGCCCTATCGTTGGTATCATTGGGCCCCATCATTGGTGTCATTGGGAGGAATTGCGCCCTATCGTTGGTGTCATTGGGCCCCATCATTGGTGTCATTGGGAGGAATTGTGCTCTTTCACTGGTGTCATTGGGCCCCATCATTGGTGTCATTGGGAGGAATTGTGCCCCATCGTTGGTGTCATTGGGCCCCATCATTGGTGTCATTGGGAGGAATTGTGCCCCATCGTTGGTGTCATTGGGCCCCATCATTGGTATCATTGGGAGGAATTGTGCACCATTGTTGGTGTCATTGGGCCCCATCATTGGTGTCATTGGGAGGAATTGTGCCCTATCGTTGGTATCATTGGGCCCCATCATTGGTGTCATTGGGAGGAATTGTGCTCTTTCACTGGTCTCAGCGGAGGGGTGGGGGGGTGGGGGGGTGATTATGTCCCATTGGTGGTATCAATGAAAAAGTGCCCCAAGGGCTGGATAAAACCCGGGCCGCAGTTTGGAGACATCTGCTTTAATGGGATGTGGGACCTCACTGACCAATGTGGAGGCAGGGAGGGCCAAGCTCAATGATCTTCTAGGAAAAGCCAAGACTTGCCTAAAACTTCAGCTGCGTTTGTCTCTGGTTCAACTGAATATGCCTATAGCTTCAGCTGTTTACATTTCTGGTTTAACTGACTGTCTTGAGGTTTTCATCAAAAGTACCTTCCGCTTACACAATTTTTTCACATGTTTAGTCTGAATTGTTCAGGTTTATGAGTGACATATTTTCAGGCTCCATTCACACTTTGGGAATTTGGTATTGTGAGCAGAAACGCCGCAATTCTGCCCTTGATTCCAAATCGCGTGCCGATTGCTGCACAATGCGTAACACACGTTTGGATGCCATTATCCCTTAATGGCACCCCAAACACAATGCAACACACAGCCGCGATTGTCGCGTGGCAAACTGCACCTTTCAAAACCTCGTGAAGCTTGTTGCCCGAAAAGGAGCAGGAGCTTCTTTCAGGTGACAAAGGAGCCCAAGTGAATGGGCTGGCCTAATGCAAAATCCCACACAAATCCCTGCACAAAATTAATCGTTCCCACTACATGATGACGTGTACGGGGTGCTAAAGAATTTTGCCTTCCCTTATCCCTCCCTCCCCCTCCATTACTATACCAACAAAAATTTTAACCACTTCAGCCCCGGAAGGTTTATCCCCTTAATGACCAGGCCACTTTTTGCAATACAGCACTGCGTTACTTTAACTGACAATTGCGCAGTCTTGCAACGCAGTACCCAAATAACACATATGTCCTTTTTTCCCACAAATAGAGCTTTCTTTTGGTGGTATTTGATCACCTCTATGTTTTTTAGTTTTTGCACTATAAACAAAAAAAGACCAACAATTTAGAAAAAAAAATTACATTTTTTACTTTCTGCTATAAAACACACCCAATAAATTTTAAAAAAAAAATCAAATTTCTTCATCAATTTAGACCAATATGTATTCTGTGACATATGTTTGATAAAAAAAATGCCAATAAGCGTATATTGATTGGTTTACGCAAAAAGATATGTGCTATGTGCTGCTTTGGAAGGGGAGAGGGCTAGTGCTGGGGGGGAAGAGGGGGTCAGATATGTGCTATTGGGTGCTTTGGGAGGGGATAGGGATAGAGCTAACAGGGGGAGGGAGGGGGGGCTTGGATATGTGCTGGGGGGTGCTTTGGGAGGAGAGAGAACTTGTTCTAGCGGGGGGGGGGGGGGGTCAGATATGTGCTGGGGGGGTGCTTTGGGAAGGGAGAGGACTTGTGCTAGAAGGGGTTGTCAGATTTCAAATCCAACCCACACTTGTGGCATAAGTCCTCTCCCCTGCCAAAGCGCCCCCCCCCCCCCCCAAGCACATATCCCTTTAACCCCCCTCCACATACTTTTTAAGTTGTTCTCCTTCACAGCCACTCTCTCCCCCTCCCCTGTTCATCTACAGAGTATGATAAAAAAACTTTCTACAGACCTCGATTAGCGTGTGTCCCTCCTCCTGTGTGTGTAAACAGAGCGGAGGAGGAGGAGGCAGCTTTGATCCACGGTGCTGTGAGTGAGACAGGCAGCTGGCGGGGAGGGGAGACACACATCACATGGCCGAGCACACTTGTCACTCCCGGTGCAGTCTGGTCTGAATAATGTGTCCGTGTTTCAGACATGAAAACCCGAACAGTCCGGGTGAAAACCAGACAGGTGGCAGCCCTAGTTGTATCGTAGGCCTGCCATAAACGGTGCAAATTTATTTCAACACAGACAGTTACATAGTTACATAGTAGGTGAGGTCAAAAAAAGACACAAGTCCATTAAGTAAAACCTATGTGTGTGATTATATGTCAGTATTACATTGTATATCCCTGTATGTTGTGGTCATTCAGGTGCTTATCTAATAGTTTCTTGAAACCATTGATGCCCCCGCTGAGACCACCACCTGTGGAAGGAAATTCCACATCCTTGCCGCTCTTACAGTAAAGAACCCTCTACGTAGTTTAAGGTTAAACCTCTTTTCTTCTAATTTGAATGAGTGGCCACGAGTCTTATTAAACTCCCTTTCACGAAAAAGTTTTATCCCTATTGTGGGGTCACCAGTACAGTATTTATAAATTGAAATCATATCCCCTCTCAAACGTCTCTTCTCCAGAGAGAATAAGTTCAGTGCTCGCAACCTTTCCTCATAACTAAGATCCTCCAGACCCTTTATTAGCTTTGTTGCCCTTCTTTGTACTCGCTCCATTTCCAGTACATTCTTCCTGAGGACTGGTGCCCAGAACTGGACAGCATACTCCAGGTGCGGCCGGACCAGAGTCTTGTAGAGTGGAAGAATTATCGTTTTATCTCTGGAGTTGATCCCCTTTTTAATGCCAATATTCTGTTTGCTTTGTTAGCAGCAGCTTGGCATTGCATGCCATTGCTGAGCCTATCATCTACTAGGACCCCCAGGTCCTTTTCCATCCTAGATTCCCCCAGAGGTTCTCCCCCCAGTGTATAGATTGCATTCATATTTTCGCCACCCAAATGCATTATTTTACATTTTTCTACATTGAACCTCATTTGCCATGTAGTTGCCCACCCCATTCATTTGTTCAGATCTTTTTAGTTATTGCCTGACAGGGAAATCATCAAGTCATCCCCGCCAGGAGAAAACAGTGTTTATCGCTAGTGGCTATAGCAGCTGTTTGCGTTTATCAGAAGTGAATCAAGTAAGCTGGCTGTACCCAAGTTGATCGATTGATCAACTTGGTACATTCAGCCTGCACATCAACATTTCGAATCGTCTATGGCCAGCCTTACTTGCTGCAGCTTCTCATATACATGGTGGAAGGCCGGAGTTCAGCTTTAAGCTCTGTAGCTGATCCTAGTAGTGGGGTGATGTTACTATTAAGGGTCTAATTATCAATGGTGAAGAGCAACCACCATGCCTGCTTCTCTTCATAAATTAGCTGTACTCACATTCCATCTGAAGCTGCGATTCTTCCCTTCACATCCTGTCCTCAGTTCTGCTGTATGAGTCTGTACCAGGCTAATCATTTTTTTTTTTAAATGAGCAGCTCAGAGGCTGAACAAGACACTGGCAGGCTTTGGATAAGATATGAGGGGGGGGGGGGGGGGGGGGGCGGTTCAGTTTTCTGCTCCCTTTGTGGTTTTTAGTGACTCCTCTTCTATGGTGCTAATTCACTAACCTTTATGAGTTCATTTACAGCAGATCTAAACTCAATTGCTACAATCACATAAAAGCTTTTACATGTTAAAAGGTAATTTCAAGAGTCATTTTCAATATTTTTAAATCTTCATCTTCCACTAAAACAATACTTCCTTTTTTTTGCGGTGTGACGCGCACACGTGGAACTAAACACCAGGTGCAATAAAATAGTGAAGCACACAAAAAAGTTCAAAAGCACAGGGTGTATACATGGTTATCCTCCAAAGAAAAAGAACCATTGGCCCTGATCCTTGGGGTGCAAGACTCCCAAAAGGGATTGGGGTACTCATGGTCCCCTCGGTCAAAACCAGGCGGACCTCTTTCTTCATGGGACTTGCCGAGGCGAGGCCACGTAAGTTATTCAATTGTATTGGCGGCTGTACTCAAAATGTGCAGTTCCCCAGGTGCCAAAAAGCACTGAAGATTTTATACTTCAGCACTAGAGATGGGCCGAAACACCCCCCCTGTTCACACCAGAACTCCCACACAGGGGAAGAGTTCTGCCCTGAACCTCAAACTCAGTTGAAGTCTATGGGAGCTGAACATGAGAAATCAAAAGTGCCTATTTTGAAGGCTTATATGCATGTAATTGGCCATAAAATGGGTATGGGGATAGTTTTTCAGGAGCAGTGATTTTAATGACGCATAAAGTGCAACAATGAAAATGAAGAATTCCTTTAAATATAGTGCCTGGAGGGTCTCCTTAGTCTGCCTGTAATGTGGTGCATCTGTAGCACGTATAGAACCTGCTGCAGAAAAAATGAAATTTCTAAAGAAAAGAAAAAAAAAAAAGCCAAGAAATTACATTTAAATTTCCGGTAATACAATACCATTGCCAGCAATAAAAAAATGTTTAAAAAAAACAGCGTGGGGTCCCCCCCAAAATCCATACCAGACACTTATCTAAGCATGCAGCCTGGCAGGTCAGGAAGGGGGGGGGGGGGCAAGTGAGCATCTCCCCCTCCTGAACCATACCAGACCACATGCCATCAACATAGGGGTGGGGGTGCTTTGGCTCTGCCCCCCCCGCACCAAAGCACCTTGTCCCCATGTTGATGGCAGAAGGGGGCCCCCAGAACCCGCCCCCTCCTCCTATGAGAATGAGTATGTGGGAAAATAGTACTCATTCACCAAAAAAGTGTCAAAAAGTAATAAAAGCACAGCCTTCATGGTGTACCTAATACTGAGAAATGCAGGCAGGTACTTATCCATCATGCCATACCATCAGGAAGGTGTGTGACTGGCCCCAAATGCATTCTGCAGCAGGACAACGGCCCCAAACATAGAGTACAGCCAATGACATTAAGAATTATCGTCAGTGTACAGAAGAAGGGGTCCTGGAAGTAATGGTTTGGCCCCCACAGAGCCTTGATTACAACAACATCGTGGAGTCTGTCTGGGATGACATGAAGAGACAGAAGGATTTGAGGCAGCCGACATCCACAGAAGATCTGTGGGTAGTTCGCTAAGATGTTTGGAGCAACCTACCTGCAGAGTTCGAGGCAGGCTAGAACAGCATTGAGGACACCATTGATCCTGACCAAATCTCCAACTCTGAAGAAATGCAGCCCCAAACTTGCAAGGAACCTCCACCATGCTTCACTGTTGCCTGCAGACACTCATTATTATACCGCTCTCCAGCCCTTCCGCGAACAACCCTGCGGCACAAGGCTCCTGACAGGGAGCAAGGTACCCCGGTCCACCTAGGCCACAATCAGGTGGACTCCCCTCCTTAAAGACCTTCTGAACTAGTTTCAAGTACTTGGTGAGGGCTCTCCTGAACAGAGACCCACACATTGAGAAGAGGAAAAAAGACTTGAGAGAGCCACAGATCCCGACATCAGGGCAGGGCAGGCCCTGAAAAACCTGCACCATTATAGTCTGCAATGCCTCAATTAAAATACAGGCTATAGGTTTCCTGATTCAGAACGCAGAATATAAATCGGTGTGCGTGGCGGTAGGCCTCGTCTTTCACAGTGCAGGTGAGTCACTATAGAATTAATTGGCCAATCATGGGGTCTTTGTCGCTACCCGTTGCTCCTTAAATTATAATTTAACACACTGACTGTCACCGATGTTAATGCAGTCATGAGCAAATAATAGTGGTATGCGTTTTATTGTTCAAGCAAGAGGGAGACAGACCCATAAAAGCAGCGACGGAGTTAACAAGTGCATTTTGATCCGAGCCTGTCAATAAGGCGCTGGCTGGGCTCGATGTTTGCATCAGGACTGTTTAGCATGGTGCTGGATCCCAGCAGGAGAGAGAGGGGTCAGTTAAGGAAAGGCTCAATGCTGCCAAGTATGTAGATTCAGACCTAGTTACTGCAGTGCACCTAACAGCTTGTAGCACCTCTGCTCAATACACGGAGATGCTAATACTGGGGACTTCTAGTTCTGAAACAGCTGTTCAAGACCTGTGCATGCTGGGACTTGTAGTTCCATACTATTTCCTAGTTTTCAGATATGTAATAAAGAACACCTTGAGGCCGGGTTCACATATGCAGGGTTCAATGTGGTTTTTACCGCATCCAATTTGCATGACATGCAAGCGTGACCGGCTACCCATGGGTGTCCAGGGCGGCCACGGAGCAGTTTCCAAAAGGGTCCTGTGCGCTTTTGGATTTGGTCCAGGCGCAAATTCACGCAAAAATTCTGATCTGAATCGCACCTGAACTGGTGAACAAAAACGCATCGAACCCAGGCTGGAAACCGGAGTAAATTGGCCATAGCAGCTGTTTTATTAACCAAAAATAAATACCAATAATTAACATGTCAATAACCTTAAAAAACATAACATATATCTTTATTAAAGATAATGTAGCCCAAAGTCATAACCATACCTGCTAGTCTTATCAGGCCTCCAGTCGCGAAACCCCCTACTCGGATACAACTAGAAGGTACCCATACCAACTGGGAGCCGTACCTCAGATGGGTCCCTACCAACTGGGAGCCCTACCCCATATGGGTCCCTACCAACTGGGAGCCCTACCTCATACGGGTCCCTACCAACTGGGAGCCATACCTCATACGGTCCCTACCAACTGGGAGCCGTACCTCATACGGGTCCCTACCAACTGGGAGCCGTACCTCATACTGGTCCCTACCAACTGGGAGCCCTACCTCATACGGGTCCCTACCAACTGGGAGCCATACCTCATACGGTCCCTACCAACTGGGAGCCATACCTCATACGGGTCCCTACCAACTGGGAGCCATACCTCATACGGTCCCTACCAACTGGGAGCCATACCTCATACGAGTCCCTACCAACTGGGAGCCATACCTCATACGGGTCCCTACCAACTGAGAGCCGTACCTCATACGGGTCCCTACCAACTGGGAGCCCTACCTCATACGGGTCCCTACCAACTGGGAGCCATACCTCATACGGTCCCTACCAACTGGGAGCCATACCTCATACGGGTCCCTACCAACTGGGAGCCCTACCTCATACGGGTCCCTACCAACTGGGAGCCATACCTCATACGGGTCCCTACCAACTGGGAGCCATACCTCATACGGTCCCTACCAACTGGGAGCCATACCTCATACGGGTCCCTACCAACTGGGAGCCGTACCTCATACGGGTCCCTACCAACTGGGAGCCGTACCTCATACGGGTCCCTACCAACTGGGAGCCCTACCTCATACGAGTCCCTACCAACTGGGAGCCCTACCTCATACGGGTCCCTACCAACTGGGAGCCATACCTCATACGGTCCCTACCAACTGGGAGACCTACCTCATACGGGTCCCTACCAACTGGGAGCCATACCTCATACGGGTCCCTACAAACTGGGAGCCATACCTCATACGGTCCCTACCAAATGGGAGCCATACCTCATACGGTCCCTACCAACTGGGAGCCCTACCTCATATGGGTCCCTACCAACTGGGAGCCGTACCTCATACGGTCCCTAGCAACTGGGAGCCGTACCTCATACGGTCCCTACCAACTGGGAGCCATACCTCATACGGGTCCCTACCAACTGGGAGCCATACCTCATACGGTCCCTACCAACTGGGAGCCATACCTCATACGGGTCCCTACCAACTGGGAGCCATACCTCATACGGGTCCCTACCAACTGAGAGCCGTACCTCATACGGGTCCCTACCAACTGGGAGCCCTACCTCATACGGGTCCCTACCAACTGGGAGCCATACCTCATACGGTCCCTACCAACTGGGAGCCCTACCTCATACGGGTCCCTACCAACTGGGAGCCGTACCTCATATGGGTCCCTACCAACTGGGAGCCCTACCTCATACGGGTCCCTACCAACTGGGAGCCATACCTCATACGGTCCCTACCAACTGGGAGCCCTACCTCATACGGGTCCCTACCAACTGGGAGCCGTACCTCATACGGTCCCTAGCAACTGGGAGCCGTACCTCATAGGTCCCTACCAACTGGGAGCCGTACCTCATACGGGTCCCTACCAACTGGGAGCTGTACCTCATACGGGTCCCTACCAACTGAGAGCCGTACCTCATAGGGTCCCTACCAACTGGGAGCCGTACCTCATACGGGTCCCTACCAACTGGGAGCCCTACCTTATACGGGTCCCTACCAACTGGGAGCCGTACCTCATACAGTCCCTACTAACTGGGAGCCGTACCTCATACGGGTCCCTACCAACTGGGAGCCGTACCTCATACGGGTCCCTACCAACTGGGAGCCATACCTCATACGGGTCCCTACCAACTGGGAGCCGTACCTCATACGGGTCCCTACCAACTGGGAGCTGTACCTCATACGGGTCCCTACCAACTGGGAGCCGTACCTCATACGGTCCCTAGCAACTGGGAGCCGTACCTCATAGGTCCCTACCAACTGGGAGCCGTACCTCATACGGGTCCCTACCAACTGGGAGCTGTACCTCATACGGGTCCCTACCAACTGAGAGCCGTACCTCATAGGGTCCCTACCAACTGGGAGCCATACCTCATACGGGTCCCTACCAACTGGGAGCCGTACCTCATACGGGTCCCTACCAACTGGGAGCCCTACCTCATACGGGTCCCTACCAACTGGGAGCCGTACCTCATACGGTCCCTAGCAACTGGGAGCCGTACCTCATAGGTCCCTACCAACTGGGAGCCGTACCTCATACGGGTCCCTACCAACTGGGAGCTGTACCTCATACGGGTCCCTACCAACTGAGAGCCGTACCTCATAGGGTCCCTACCAACTGGGAGCCGTACCTCATACGGGTCCCTACCAACTGGGAGCCCTACCTTATACGGGTCCCTACCAACTGGGAGCCGTACCTCATACAGTCCCTACTAACTGGGAGCCGTACCTCATACGGGTCCCTACCAACTGGGAGCCGTACCTCATACGGGTCCCTACCAACTGGGAGCCATACCTCATACGGGTCCCTACCAACTGGGAGCCGTACCTCATACGGGTCCCTACCAACTGGGAGCCGTACCTCATACGGGTCCCTACCAACTGGGAGCCGTACCTCATATGGGTCCCTACCAACTGGGAGCCGCACCTCAGACGGGTCCCTACACCATACCTTTTAAGTGCCCATATGACCTAAAAGGACCTTGCACCCCGCCACAACACGACAAATTCCCCCAAAATTGTAGTGAGGGAGGGTGGGAAGCTGATTCTCCAGCATTTCCCCTGCAACTGAATAACCACCCCCCTTTCCTCTCCAGCTAACTCCCCCCCCCCCAGTGCTCCACCGATATCTCCTAAACCATTTAGAAACGCCCTAACAAAAACCTAATCATGTACTCCCCTCCCCTCTTACCATTACTCCCAGTCTCAAGCCCCATTAACCCCTGTCATGCCGGCACTTCGTTTATTGCTTTTAGGGGCGTACTACAGGCCTCTCTTTCCTTTGTTAAGCTCCACCACACATGTCCATTTACACCCGCCGGTGCTCCATAAAGGAGACTGGAGGATCCAATCGGGTCTGCCTGAAAAACGGACACGTTCATGTGAAAGGGGCCTAAACTGTACGGCATAATCCAACTATTTTTCACCCAGATTTCTAGAGCGTGCGATGGATGAAACTGACATTTTAATAAAAATGATTGGCATTTTAATCAGTATTCTGAATGTGATTTGGATGGAATCAAAGAAACATGCAAACACTTGCACGGTAACGTTGATGAAAAATATTCAAAAATGAAACTGAAAAACTGATGCAAAACAGACACAGCTGGCATAAAGCTGGCCATACGCTATACAATCTGATTGTACAATCTCCTTTAGATCTACCATTGACTAAGTAAAGTGAAGGCCTGCCTGATTTGACGATAATTTAATGGGTTGTGTTTGTCCTTAAAGTACATACAGATATAATAAAAAATAAACGCAGTGGTGATCAAATACCACCAAAATAAAGCTCTATTATGCCGCGTACACACGAGCGGACTTTACGGCGGACTTTGCCCGGCGGACTGGATTTCGTCGGACAATTCGATGTGTGTGGGCTCCAGCGGACTTTGTTTTCTCAAAAGTTGGACGGACTTAGATTTGAAACTTGTTTAAAATTTATCCGTTGAAATCGAGTCCGGTCGAAAAGTCCACCGTCTGTATGCTAGTTCGACGGACAAAAAGCCACGCTAGGGCAGCTATTGGCTACTGGCTATGAACTTCCTTGTTTTAGTCCGGTCGTACGTCATCACGTACGAATTCGACGGACTTTGGTGGATTGTGTGTAGGCAAGTCCGTTCATTCAGAAAGTCCGTCGTAAAGTACGTCGAAAAATCCGCCGGGCAAAGTCCGCCGTAAAGTCCGACCGTGTATACGCGGCATTAGGCTCAGTTCGGTGCGAAACTCTGCAAATCCAGTGCAGATCGCACTCGCATCGCACCTGAATCGCCTGAGGAGTGTCAATTTAAATTAATGACACCCCCAGATCAGTTCGCAGATTGCAGTGCAAACTGTAAATTCGGTCAGAAATCTGATTCTGGTTCTGACAAAAAAAAAAAGGGTCCTGCACGAGTTTGGTCTGATGCGATGAGAGTTTGTATGGCTGAATTTGCATCGCACAGACTTTGCATGTGATCTGCACAGCAATGCGGTGGGAATCAAATGCGATGTCTGGCATCGCAGCAGTGTGAACCGGCCCAGTGTGAAAAAAAAAACAATATTAATTTAATTTGGGTACAATGTTGCATTACCAGTTAAAGTAGCGCAGTGCCGAATAGCAAAAAAAATAGTCTGGTTATAAAGGGAGTAAAACCTTCCAGAGGTCAAGTAGTTAAAAAAGAAGTATGGAATTAATTTTTTTTTAGATTCATACTTACCTAGGTGAATGCTGTGTCTGTCCCCCGCTGGTTCTGACACTGAGAACTGAGCGATCTAATACCGCAGATCGCTCGGTTCTCACAGCTCCCCGAGCAGAGAGCTGCAGACTGTCATTCACCGGCTCTCTGCTCTTCCCCCTCCTCGCTCACTGGAGCGCTGGGCTGTGGAGGGGGCGGGAGCGGCCGGGTGAGCCGGGTGCTGGTCCAGGCATGTGGGCGGATCCTGACCTAATGGTCGCAAAATTGCCTGAGCCTGGACCGGCTCTGTGACGTCAGAAGACATCGCTCTTCAGTCTGCCGAAAACGGGTACAGGAGTGCAGAACGAACTGCACTCCTGTGATCCACAGTAGAAGAATAGCCAAACTAGCTTTGGCCGTACTTCTCCTTTAACCTCTTCCCATCCGCACTATAGCCGAATGACGGCTACAGCGCGGACCTACATTGCCGAGAGGCCATCAATAGACGTCCTCCCCTTTCCTCGCTCCCCGCCCGTCCCCTGCGGGGTGCGCTCTGTGATCACCGAGTCAATGATCACGGCCCCTTACCACGTGATCAGCTGTCAGCCAATGACAGCTGATCACGTGATGTAAACAGAAGGAAGAGGCATAGCCGCCTCATCTGTGCCAACCAGTACCGTCTGCCAGTGCCACTTGCCTGTGCCCACAGTGCCATCAATCAGTGCCCACCAGTTAATATCAGTGCCACCTATCAATGCCCACCAGTGATGCCAATCAGTGCCTCATCAGTTCGATCTAGCAGTGCTGCCTATCAGTGTCACCTACCAGTGCCTATTGCTGCCACCCATCAGTGCCACCCATCATTGCCCTTCAGTACCACCTATCAATGCCCTTCAGTGCCACCCATCAGTGCCACCTCTTAGTGCCCACCAGTGCCACCTCTCAGTGCCCACCAGTGCTGCCTCATCAGTGCCGCCTTATCAGTGCCTATTAGTGCCGCCTTACCAGTGCCTATTAGTTCCGCCTTACCAGTGCCTATCAGTGCCACCTTATCAGTGCTCATCAATGCCACCTTATCGGTACCCATCAGTGCACATCAATGAAGGAGAAAAATGACCTGTTTGGAAAATTTTATAACAAATTATAAAACCGTTTTGTTTTTGTTTTCAACGTTTTCATTTTTTTAACAAAAAATAAAAAACCGCAGAGGTGATCAAATACCACCAAAAGAAAGCTCTATTTGTGGGGGAAAAAAATGATAAAAATTTAATTTGGATACAGGGTTATATGACCGTGCAATTGGCATTCAAAGTGTGAGAGTGCTGAAAGCTGAAAATCGGTCTGGGCAGGAGGGGGGTTTAAGTGCCCAGTAAGCAAGTGGTTAATACAGGTCCACATTAAAGCGGAGTTCCACCCATTTAATAGTCAGCAGCTACAAAAAGTGTAGCTGCAGACTTAATAAACAGACACTCACCTGTCCCATGGTCCAGTGATGCGGGCGCCCGAAGCCTCTCTCCCTGCTCTCTGCGGCAATGCCAGTGCTGTGGCATCATGCGCGAACTGCGCTGCCCGTTGTGAATGGCAATCTTCTGGGACCTGTGACATGTCCCAGAAGATTGCAGGGAGGGAGGGGGGAGAGGTGAACTTCCGCTTGGCGCCAGGGGAGGAAGTGGGAGCTGGGTACCTTTGAAAACTAGGTACCCGCTCCCCCCCCCCCCCCCCCCCAAAAAAAAAAAAAATGACATTCCAAATGTGGCATGTCAGGGGGTCACAATTACTTAAAGCAGAAGTTCCATTCTTGGTTGGAACTCAGCTTTAAATTTTCCACTGTCTATAAAAGAGTCTATAATAAGAGTGAGGCTTGAGTTTTGTGTGCGCTGTCTCTTTAATAGACCATTTACAGTGTGAGAAAAGAGGGATTTTTATGGTTTAGTCGATCATTAGATTAGAAGAGCATTTATGAGCCTGTAATGTGTGCGCTGTACTCCTAAGATTGTTTTCAGCTTAAGATTGTAACAAGCGTGTTTTACATTATTTATTTTGTGACAGTATGTTATGTAACTGATCATTTATATCTGTGTGTACAAAAAAAAAATAAGAACAATGAAGCAAAAATGAAATAACACTAAATCTAAAATGATAACTAAAGCCCTCGTTTGCCCTGGGGCGATTTGTCATGTGATGTGACAGTTCCAAATCGCATGGTAAATTGCACTTCATTGCCGGCAACGGAACCGTTTTAAATCGCCGCAACTCATGTTGCAGCGACTTTGAGAAAGGTTCCTGCACAATTTTTTTTTCTGATTTCATTGCGACTTGCATAGACTTCTGTTAAACGAAGTCTCAAGCCACAATGAAATCGGAGGTGCAAATTTCACTGATCTGCGACTTTGAAATCGCACTGAAGTAGCACGATTTTAAAGCCGCACTGGTGTGAACCAGGGCTAGAAGGTGAAGTTTAATTTGCCTACATTTTATCTTTTGAAGTGCCTTCTTTGCCCGTTCATTAACATGCTATCATTATTTTTAAATAAAATCTTTCTGTTTTCATTACATTATTTTAGACCCAGTGACGTCATCACTGGGTGTCTGTGCTTCTCTATGTAATGCAGGCAGATCATGGCTGGTGGGAGAGGCCGGCAGCCCCCTGCCCCAGTCCTCCTCTCAAAAAACCTCAGCACTGATGCAAGCAGTGGGCTGGCTCTTGGGAGGAGTTATGCAAATATAAACATGCCTTGATAGGTGGATGTCTGTCTGAGGGAGTGGGTGTCATAGACAGATTGCATTTTCAGACCTCCCTAGAGGATGCCGAACAGGAAAGGAAGGCAGGCTGCATTTGACTTGCTGCAGCTTCGGATGCACATTGTGAGAAGATCACAGTGTGCAGTGAAATCAGAGTAAGTCATTTCAGAAGAGGAAAGGAGCGGGTACAACTTGGCAAGACTGAAGGGAAGGCCGAGGTTCAACTTTAAAAATGTTCACTAGAAACTAAAACGAGAAATCTGAATGGTTCCTGTGGCCACTTGTATTTTTTTTTAGCTCACACCAGAAGCCAATGAGATTATCCCGGTCATTTCCTAACCTGTGATATTTAATGAGAGCTATTGGCTCCCGCTGCTGTCAATCAAATCCAATGATGCGGTCGCCGGGGGTCGGGCCGAGTCCTGCATTTGGCGTCTATGGACCGCAAGGTAACCCCCGGGAGAGCGCTTTTCCTAGGGGTTATCTAATGCAGGGAGGAGCCGAGAGAGACGCCGAGGGACCCCAGAAGACGAGGATCGGGGCCACTCTGTGCAATACGAGCTGTACAGTGGAGGTAAGTATGATATGTTTGTTATTTATTTATTTTTTTTTTAAATGTAACTTTAGTGTCACTTTAATTAAATCCACAAGTGCTTTATATAGGCTTTTCAAATTTACAAATGCAGCAATTTAGGAACTGGATGAAATATTTAGCGCTGGGAAACAGTTTTTGAAAGATAAAAAGTGCATTTTATATACAACTATATAGATCAGACCAAAATGAGGGACAATGCGGAGGAAAGAGGGACATTGCTCCAGATCAGGGACAGTCCCTCAAAATCGGGGACAGTTGGGAGGTATGATGCCCCCGAGCAGAATTTTGGCTCTGCAGTCGCAGCGGATAAAGCCGATCTCCACGCTATGCAATAGGCACATCCTCTATATGTCATATTTCATCCTAAAGTGGTTTCTAAATGCCCCCGCGTGGCTCCCATTCAGCTCTTATGCAATCCATATCTCAAATTATTTTTAAACACATGGTGAAAGCAGTTATTGCGGAGCTGCTGTATTAATAGCTCTACATATTAAGTAATGCACAGAGAATCGGGAAATGTGAAAGAGGGAGAACGAGGGCCGGTTCCCAGCAAGTGCATGAAACGTCGTTGCCACCTCAACACGTAACCTCTCTCATTTCCAAATACTCCCCCGTACAGAGCCTGTGCTCTTCACCACAACCGTTTCTCCATATCGCTTTGATCGCCTCTTCTAACAATCACAAATCCTGGATTTCTCCCGCGCTGCACCCCCCTGCTGCGAAATGCTCTCTCTCATGACTCGAGGCACTTACTTAACCTCCACGTATTTAAAACGCCCAACTCCAGATCGAAATAAAAAAAAAAATTGGTTGGCAATATTTAAGGCTAGGTTCATACCTGCAGGTGCGACAGAGGTTGTGCGTTTCTGTGCGTCGTGCTTAGCCACCGCACCCTGCAGTTGGGCGTGTGCAAAAATGCGCACGTTAGCAGATGCGTGGATGTGCCATTAACAATTCATCTGCTAAGGGGCAGCGTATCATACTTACCAACATCTTTCCCCCAGTCCCACCATCTATGCCCACAGCAAACATTTGATACAACCACCTTCTGGGTGGTCCCGCTTAAATCACACCCCTTTCTGGGAAGTTTCTGCCCCGATCATACCTCTTTCTGGGAGGTTTCCACCCAGATCATGCCCACTTTATAGGAAGTCATTCCAAGATCACTTCCACTTTCTGGGAGGTTTCTGACCAGATCACGCTCATTTTCCGGGAGGCCCTGCCCAGCTCATCCCCACCGTCTGGACAGACCCACCTCGGTCATACCCACTTTCTAGGGCAGTGGTTCTCAACTTCTATCCTCAGGACCCACTAACAGGCCAGATTTTAAGTATTACCTTGGAGAGATGCATCCTAGAATACTGCAATCACTGAGCAGCAAATTATATCACCTGTGATGTATTTCAGTTATCTTGCACTCCTGGCCTGTTAGTGGGTCTTGAGGACAGGAGTTGAGAACCACTGTTCAAGGAGGTTACACCCAGATCACTCCTAATTTCTTGGAGGTTCTGCCCAGATTACATTCACTTTCTGGGAGGCCCTGACCAGATTACACCCACCTTCTGGGCTGACCTGCCCAGATAACACCCAATTTCTGGGAGGTTTTCCTCCACACCACCCTTTGTTTTGTGAGAGGCCCTGCCCAAATCACTCCCATTTTCTGGGATGTATCTGAAGAGATAACACTCACTTTCAGAGAGGCCTTTCCTAGGTCACACCCACCACCAGGGCCAACCCACTTAGGTTCACACCCACTTTCTAAGAGGTCTCACCTAGATCACTCTTGTAGGTGGGTTAAAAATGATGCCAGTGCTGCCCTGGTTAATGGGTTAATGCCTTTCCCGGTTCTTTGGTTTTGGCAGGTTAACTTTGGCAGGTTAACTTTGGGTCCCACCCACTGGTCCTGTGTAATTAAAGAGGAACAGAAGTCCAGAAAGAGCCCCAAACACAGAGGTTTAGAGCCCGTAAGGGACCCCCATGAGGTAGAAGATTGGAGAACCTCCCCCTACAGGAGTTGAAGAATGTCTCTTGTTACTGCAGTGATGTAAAAGGTCATCAGGACCTGGGGTTCGTCCCCGAAGAAACCAAACACTGGAAATGCCACTTTTGGATCCCTTGATTGTACCTTTTGTAGGTATGCCAGGGCAGCACAGAGCCTAAGTCTCTTCTTCTGCATGATCCCTCGCTTCTGGGTGCAATCAGCCTAACCCTAACAAAGCCTTTACAGATGCCAGAAAGGGGGTAAGAAACTCCCCCCATGTGTGGCTACTCCACCAAGCCCTGTGTCTCAAGTAATGGCCTCCCCAGCGCGCCATTCCAATATGGCGTCTCAATATGGCTTCCTCGCCACCTGGCATTCCGGAGATCATGGCGGCCATCACATCCTGCCAACCCAGCCTTATCCAACAAGACCTGGATAAGATACGGACCCAGCTCACCACTGTGGAGCAGCGCGTTGACCACGTGGAAGACACTGTAGCGGAGCATGCTACATCTCTCTGCTCCTTGCAGACTAAGCTGAGGGCCCTGGAGTATTGGGCAGAGGACGCAGAGAATCGCAACAAGAGAAACAACCTTACGATCCTGAAACTGGCGAAAGTAGTGGAAGGGAAAAATCCCATGGAGTTTATGGGGGGGTTGCTGTGGTCCCTGCTTCCCCTAGCTCAATTCTCCCCCTACTATACGGTGGAGCAAGCCCACCATGTTCCGCCAAGGCCTGGTCCAGAGGGCTCCCCCCGTGTACCCTGATACTGTGGATGCTGAACTTTATGACCGGGATGAGGTTCTGGGAGGGTGGATGTGGACAAGGCTCAGCGTGTCCCTCCTAAATGCAAGTTACAGAGAAGGTGTACATTGTCACGGGGACCCGAGAGTTAACTGGACAATAGTTACAGTGTAAGTGTACACGGTGTACATGCATCTCTAAAAGCAGAGGCCCGCCTTAAGGTCAAGTATTCCCATATGGCAGCCTCAGAATTGTCCCAGGGCATTGATGGAAACGGCACAGAGCAAAGGTACCCGATGTGTAATGCAGTGATCCTATCCCAAGTGCCTAGCGTAGTCCAGAAGAACCCACCCCGGCAGTAGTCCTCACTTGACCCAAACTTGGCGTCCAACAAGTTAATAGGAAAACATGCAGAAAAGGTCTATCTTCAACCCTACCCCGCCTACACACTACTTTTCCTGGGAGACCCTGCCCATATCGCACCCATCTTCTGGGTGGACCTGCCCTGATCACGCCCAAGTTCTGGGAGGTTTCTGGCCAGATCATGCTCACTTTCTGGGAGGCCCTGCACAGATCACACCCACTTTCAGGGCAGACCCGCCAAGATCGCACCCACCTTCTGGGAGGACCTGCCAAGAACACGCCCACAGTTGCAGCTTAGAAACACATTAGCTGTGACGTAGCTATACTAGGAGGCAGAGGTGCCAGGACAAGGCTGAAAACTGGAAGAACTGCTTTGCAGCTCAAAAAGGTAAAAAATACAATAAATATTTTTAGCTTTTTTTTTTTAAAGGGAGGGGGAGAGATCAAATAATAAAAGGTTGTTGGAGTGAGTTTAGGTCTGCTTTAGGAGCTCTCCCTAACATGCAAGCAGAAATAAAAACCTGACAGAGGCTCTCATTTTCCCACTGTACCGAAAAATAAAAATAAAAAGTTTTATTATTCTTTATACAACATTTAGGAATTTTGGGGGGTTTTCGCACCCTATTGTCGGCACAAGAACTGTTCAAATCGGTTGTGAGGCCGACTTTGCGGTGCCGCAACGATTTGAAAAAGAAGTTCCTGCACTATTTTTGGCTATTTCAGGTGCGACTGGCATAACATTGAATGTTTGGTGAAAGTCACATTCACTGCTTAAATATGCCCCTAAATATCATCTAGTTAAGGTTTACATGAGATTTAATTCATTTTTACCCCTAAACTGTGCTTATTTTGAAGAAATAAAACAAAAACTTCCATCTAGGAATGTACAATTTAGGAAACCATTTTCAGTATTTCAGCCCTTCCAGAGTCTGTGTAGTAAGAGGGATACACGGGCTGGGGGTGTAGTTGGCATGACCCCAGGTATTGTGCGTATACACATGGGTCTTCTGTTTGGCTGGGGCATCTCCTGTATCAGTCTGCCAATCACTGATGCCATGTGGTCATGAATTATGGGCATCGATCTGTGCTCCGGCTGCACAATCTCATCGCCACATTTCCAAAAATGTTCACTCTTTCCTAATTAAAATGATATAAATATCTTCATTAAAGAAAGATGACTTTTTCGATTTTGAGCTGAAATGTCTTTACTATAAAGTGTGGCTCGTTGTAAGGTTACAAATGTGTCAGAAAATCTCTGTTTTAGGTTATATTACGCTGAAGCTTAATCTCTTTAATGTGCCTATAGTGAGGAAAATAATTATTTGATCCGCTGCAGATTTTGGAAGTTTGCCCACTTACAAAGAAATGAAGGGTCTAACATTTTTATCATTGGTGTATTTTAAATAATAGAAATAGAATATCAACCAAAAATCCAGAAAAAACACATGATACAAATGTTATAAATTAAGTTGCAGTTCAGTGAGTAAAATAACTATTGGATCCCCAAGCAAAACATGAGTTATGCCGCGTACACACGAGCGAACTTTACGGCAGACTTTGCCCGGCGGACTTTTCAACGGACTTTACGACGGACTTTCTGAATGAACGGACTTGCCTACACACAATCAACCAAAGTCCGATGAATTTGTACGTGATGACGTAGGACCGGACTAAAATAAGAAAGTTCATAGCCAGTAGCCAATAGCTGCCCTAGCGTGGCTTTTTGTCCGTCGAACTAGCATACAGACGAGCGGATTTTTCGACCGGACTCGAGTGCGTCGGATAAATTTGAAACATGTTTCAAATCTAAGTCCGTCCAACTTTTGAGAAAACAAAGTCCGCTGGAGCCCACACACGATCAAATTGTCCGAAGAAATCCGGTACGCCGGACCAAGTCTGCCGTAAAGTCCGCTCGTGTGTACGCGGCATTACTGTAGTACTTGGTGGAGAAACACTTGTTGGCAAGTGCAGAGGTAAGACATTTCTTGTAGTTGGTGACCAGGTTTGCACATCTCAGGAGGGATTTTGGTCCACTCTTCTTTACAGATCTTCTCTAAATCCTGAAGGTTTCTTGGCTGTGGCTTTGCAACTCAAAGTTTCATCTCTGTCCATAAATTTTCTATGGGATTAAAGTCTGGAGACTGGCTAGGCCACTCCATGACCTTAATGTCATGACCTTAATATGCTTCTTCTTGAGCCACTCCTTTGTTGCCTTGGCATTATGTTTTGGTTCATTGTCATGCTGGAAGACCAATCCACGACCCATCTTCGTTGTTCTGGCTGAGGTAAGAAGGTTCTCATCTAAGATTTTACAATACATGGCCCCGTCCATTGGCCCCTCAATGCGGCAATGTCGGCCAACAGTTGTCTCCTTCTCCTCCTGTCTCCTTCTCACCAAGCTTCTTGATGATGGTCTTGTAGCCCATTCCAGCCTTGTGCAGGTGTACAATGTTGTCCCTGGCGTCTTTTGACAGCTCTTTGGTCTTGCCCATGATGGTGAGGTTTGAATGGAAGAAAGAGATTCTGTGGACTGGTGTCTTTTATACACATAACGAGTTGTCGATAGGAGCACCTTCCTACATTGACAGGACTAATCTGTGTACCACATGAGCACATACTGTAGCCAGTCTGTAGGAGCCAGAATTATTGTTGGTTGGTAGGGGATCAAATACTTATTTTACTCACTAAACTGCAACTCAATTTATAACATTTGTTTTATATGTTTTTTTCTGGATTTTTGGTTGATATTCTGTCTCTATCATTTAAAATATACCTATGATAAAAATGATAGACCCTTCATTTCTTTGTAAGTGGGAAAACGTACAAAATCTGCAGGGGATCAAATAAATTATTTTCCCCACTGTATCTTTTGTCTTCCCTGATCCCCCCCTCCCCATTAACATGCTGATAAATATTTTCAATAAAACCTTTGTTTTAAATACATGCCTTAATTTAGACCCAGTAACATCATCACTAGGTCTCAGTGCGTCTCTATGCAATGAGGGTAGATCATGGCTGGTGGCAGGGCTTTGGTATCCATCCTCTCCCTTACACTCTTATCCCCTTATCCCCGCCACCTATCAACCTCCTACCCTGTTTCCCCCGAAAATAAGACCTAGTGTGATTGTCGGTGATGGCTGCAATATAAGCCCTACCTCTCAAATAAGCCCTAGTTAAAGTCTTAAAGTCTTATTTTCAGGGTAGGGCTTATTTTCGGGGAAACAGGGTAGGGCTTATTTGGGGGGTAGGGCTTATATTGCAGCCATCACTGACAATCACGCTAGGTCTTATTTTCGGGGAAACAGGGTAGTACCGCTACTTTTAGAGAACACTGAGCCAAGTATCATTTTGTGTTGTTAGGTAATTTGGATGGTAATAGACCAGATCCTTCCCAGCGACAACAGACCCTTTCCCTAGAAACAAAATACACCCCTAGCAATAATAGATTCCCACCAGCAACAATAGATCCCCCAGCAGCCAGCATCAATAGAACCTCCCCCTTCAACAGTGGATGACCCCAACAACATATGAACCCCAAAGCAAAAGATCCCCTACCTGCAACAACAGATTCCCCCACAACGGTAGACCCCTCCAGCAACGAGTAACACCCCCCTCCCCCATGTTCCTGCTGAAAAAAGAGCCCTGGCCGTTGGGAAGAGCCATCAGGGTGCTGTACACAGCTTCCTGAAAACATCACAGGACCCTGCCATAGTAGTCCCCTCAAGAGCCCTCAGCCCTGATGCAAGCCTTTGGAAGGAGCTATGCAAATCTCAAAATGCCTGGATGGGCCAGTGTGCATCTGGAGGAGCGGGCGTTCCTAGCCAGGTTGCCTGCAGACCACCCTAGGTAATGCGCACAAGTAATACTGAGCCACCATGATTGAAAGAATTTCCTACAGGTTCTAATGCACACTGTGAGAAGCTCACAGTGTGCAGTGAAATTGTAGTAGTCCAATTCAGTCCCATAGAGGAGCCGGTGCAATTGTGCAATACTGAAGAGAAGACCAAAGTTCAGCCAATTAGCTGTATAGTCATTGTTCAGGTATTCTGACAGCTGCAGTAGCTGGCTGACTCACAGTTGTCCCTCTTTCCACCCACACCTCACTGTTGGCCACTATGGCCTGATTGTTGCACATAATCCAAGTTCCCGAAGCTTCACAAACCACAAAACAATCAAAACATGATCATTCTGAACTGTGGAGCATCACGTAGAAAAGGGACCCATGACACATCATAGAGGAAGTGACTAGGTACTAATAGACAACAACCGTTTTTTCCTAAGGCACACAATGTACCACAGCAACCAGATTCCACCTTCCTTTATCCAGCTGTCCTTTTCTAGCACAGCTTTGCATTGTATTGGTGGCTATGAGACAACACCAACAGGGGGTATCACAGACAGATAAATAAGACCCTTGTATTTGCACACCAGCTCTTCTCGGAATTCCTGTGTCTGAACTCTACGCGTTTCCAGGAAGATGCAGCCTGGGGTTACCTGGCAACCAAGATGCTGGACCGTGGAGGTGATGGACAGCAGCTAAACCGCGGGCAGCCCTGGAGAGTCCAGTAGTAAAAGTAGAAAGGAGTCATAGAGCCAGAATGACGAGTCAAGTGAGAAAGGTAGTGATCAATGTCAATATTCTCTATACTGATCCCTGGAAATAGCAGAGAAATTCCGATAGAACTAGAGGATGGTGTATTACCCTCAGCAACCAATCATTTCCCAGCTGCTGGTTTTAAAGTGTGGGTAGAAAAAAATGAAAACCTGACTAGTTGCTGTGAGAAGTGCTGGCAGTGAATAATTTCGTAAATTCTACTGAATTAACTACAAAAAATGTATTCCAGGCCATTATATAGCGCCATCAATTTAAGCAGACCTTTATATATATATATTGTACATTCACATCAGTCCCTGCCCTCAAGAAGCTTACAATCTAAGGTCCCTAACTCACATTTATACATACACATACTAGGGTCAATTTAGACATGGGCCAATTAACTTACCAGCATGTCTTTGGAGTGTGGGAAGAAACTGGGGTATCCAGAGGAAACCCACGCAGGCAGAGGGAAAACATGCAAACTCCAGGCAGGTAGTGTCATGGTTGGGAGTCAAACCGTGGACCCTAGTGTTGCCAGACAGAAGTGCTAACCACTTAGCCACTGTGCTGCCTATTAGACCCCATTCACACCTGAGAGGTTTCAAGCACTACAGCACTCCAAACCAAATTTCCATTTTATTTTACGTGGGCCTGTAGGCAGGTGCAGTCTAATTTCTCCACTGCAGGTGGCACTCATCCGTATCGGCAATGCAGGTGCAGGAGGCGGTCGAGAGGAGCCTCCTTCCTCTATGATATCCTCAGTCACAGGGAGGCAGCATCCGATTGGATGCTGGTGTCCCATGTGACTTTGGGGGCCATTTTGAGTCAGGCAGAGTGTAATTAAGACCCTGGCTCCCAGGTTTGGCACGCATTTTACATTGCCGAAACGCGTCAGCTTTATTGTTTTATTGTCACTCTGATGTACCAATAAACGACACTTTAAGGATTACAGTTTTGCCGGCTCTTCTTATTACTGTTGCATTGGAGTGTGTTGAGTGTGTTGGGACACATCGAGCCCTGTGAGTGGACCTGGTGTATGGATTGAGTTGTCCCTGCAGAGAGCACTATTACCTTTCTTCTTTTCCACGCATTTTACACGTAGATACAGTAGAAACAGGTCACTCGTCTGTCAGGGACAGCAGTGCTTAGCATCAGGGAGAGGTTCCAGGCGAGTAGGGAAAGTGCAGGGATACGCCATCCTTCCTGGAAGCTTCACCACCTGGGTATGGAGCTGCCAGGCCACATTTCGCCCCTCGAGACAGACACTGTTGGCGCACCTAGGACCTACTGTTACTACTCATCACTGTATATCCTTTGAGTGCGCCCGGTCAGGTTGTCTTCCCACCGAGCTTGTTGTGCATTACTGAAATTTAATTTCAATACAGTTTTGTTTCCTGCAACTGCGCTCTGAGTTTTTACTGCGGCCACACCACTCTGCATCTACCTACATGGCCCATTGACATCTGAGTGATGTGCTATTGCTTGTTAAACCAAAGAAGTAAAGGAATTTCTATGGGAAAGGAAAACCAGTTTTTGGCCCAATAGACTTTCATTTAAGGAAAAGTATGGCCAAAGCTTTTTTGGTCATACTTCTCCTAGGGATCACAGGAGTGCACTTAGTTCAGTACTCCTGTGTCCCAGATTTAGCCAACAGTGGGTTAAAACCTGCTGTCAGCGGACATCACAGAGCCAGTCCAGGCTCTGCAGGGATCCTGACATTAATGTCGGAGTCTGCCCAGATGCCTGACTGCCAGTTGGCTCAGCCGCTAAGTGTGACGCTGAGAGCCTGAGCAAGCCCCTCCCGCCCCCTCCACAGTCCAGAGCTCTAGTGAGTGCTGGAGGGGCAGAGCGGAGAGCTGGTGACTAAAAGTCACCAGCTCTCTGCTCACTGAAGACCAAGAACTGAGCGATCAGCGGTCTTTGATCGTTCAGTTCTCAGTGTATAGCCAGCGGGGAACAACTGTAGCATTGGATCAATACTGCAGCCATCTAGGTAAGTATGTATGTTTGTTTGGTTTGTTTTTTTGCACCTAACAACGGACACCCCTCGAAAACCTGATTTTAATTGGCCTAAACAAAAGTCCTTATGTTCAAAAATATGTCAAAACTGCACAAAAAATGCATATACAAACACGAGCAAAAAGCGCGTTGAAAATTAACGAAAACGTTTATGACAAGCATGAACCTAGCCCAGAATGCCACTGTGTGGAAGATGACAAGATGGAAGGATCTCAGGCTGATAACATGCAGGCAATATATAAGACAGAACTCTTCATCAATGACATGTATTGCGAAGTGTGTGACTTCACTGAGACTGCTGTGCAGGTTAAGAAAGGTTTACAACTCCTTGCTAAAAAGATCAAACTATACCACACAGACGCTCATGGAAAAGACATAATTGTGGGGCCCAGCTTGGAATTATGGTAGCAAGTAAATCCAATAATCAGTTGGAACCAGCACACCAGGATCACGTCCAACAGGGAAAGATTGTGCCTGCCATCTTGATAAAGGGGACCCGTGTGGCTCCAAAAATTTTTTTAATTTTACATGGGACCTCAGTAAATTTGGTAGATAATATATTGGTATGCTGGCTCCTACTGATAATTAAAAGAGCTTGTACTCCAAACTTATCCACTGCCTGGTACCAGGATAAAATCTCCTTCGGCACTTGAAAGGAACTTGAAGCGTGCAAAACTTACATCCTCATAAAGGTCTTTTGGGGATGCACAAAACTCTAGAGGCCTCTATCCACACAATAGTCTCAGGCTCTCCACCAAGGCCAGTATCACAAGGGTCAGTGGAATGCTGCTTCTCAAACCATCAAAATAAAGCCTCCTGGTACTGTGCGACTACTCCATCCCCCATGGTGCTAAACAACCTCTCCTCCCCACAAGTAAAGGCCATAGTGTCCCAGTAGCATCTTAAAAAGAAGTCCTGTCTTTGTCTAAGGAGTTTACTGAACTTAGCAAATGTACATGTCAAAAATTATAGTAATGGAACAAAACAAACTTAGAACATTTTCACCAAAAACATTTGTGCAGGCAACGTATGAGGGGGAAGGTTGTAGTACTCATATAGCACAGTCCCATAGAAAAAAAAGTGACCAAGGTCACATTCCTGCTGCCTCCCCATCTATCCCAACCTCTGGGGCCTCACTTACCAATGCTGTTCCCAAAAGGGGAAAGTGTGCTGTCTGAAAAAAACCCTCTCTCCTCTTCTCTCAACACCCCAGGGACCAGTCCTGCCCAAGGCCACCTAAAGGGACACCTAAACCCTATTACAAGTGTTTTACCATCTGTGTCCCGTCAGTGGCAACCCCTTAGACCAGGGTTTCTTAATCAGGGTTCCTCCAGAGGTTGATAGAAGTTCTTTGAGCAATATTTCTGCCTCTCAGATAAGTTTTCACTGCCATCATTGATCTTTTTAGCTATCTGTAAGGGGGTAATTCTTCCCAGTGACCACAAGTGTACGGAGCATTCTTCCCACTGACCATCACACTAATGTATCGTGAGTTGTAGATATAGTCATTTTTAGCAGGGGTTCCCTGAGACCGGAAAGGTATTTCAAGGGTTGAAAAGACTGAGAAAGGCTTATGCTGTGTACACACGACCGGACTTTTCAACAGCAAAGGTCCGACGGAACGAATCCGTCGGACAATTCAATCATGTGTGGGCTTCATCTGACCTTTTCTGTCAAAAAATCTAACGAACTTTAGAAATAGAACATGTTTCAAATCTTTCTGACGGACTTGAGTCCTATCGAAAAATCTGTTCGTCTGTATGCTAGTCCGATGGACCAAAAACGACACAAGGGCAGCTATTGGCTACTGGCTATGAACTTCCTTCTTCTAGTCCGGTCGTACGTCATTACGTTCAAATCAGTCGGACTTTGGTGTGATCGTGTGTAGGCAAGTCCATTTCGTTGGACCTCCATCGGAACTCCGTCGAAAAGTCCTCCGGGGTTCAGTCCGTCGAAAAGTCCGCTCGTGTGTACGTGGCATTAGACATTAGACTTTCTGGTAACAACTCAAAAACAATGTCAATGCCATTTTTCGACACTGGCCATCAGGACAAATTGACAAGGTAAATCTCCCCAGTGGAACAACAAATAAACATGACAGGGTTGAAAACCATTCACTACTCTATACAAAACTATAAAAAATATTATTTTTAATAAATAATCAATTTAAATGATTTATTAAGGGTTATTAAAAGCACAATTATGCTTCTTGCAGTAAGCTCTGGATGTTATACATTTTTGTATCAGGCACATTCACAGAGTTTCTAATAATGGGGTTTAGCTATATTATTTAACCCTCAGGGTGGATCTTTTTTTGGTCTTACAAACCATACTCTGTAGAATAAAACCACTTTGAGTACATATTTTAAAATTAATAATGACACACAAAAAAAGAAAAACACAGACAGTAAAAATTGTGGTGTTCCCAAAAATTAGCAGTGTAGAATTTGCCCCTGATGCCGGTAGTCATTGTAGGCTGGAGATCAATTTGTTGTTGGTCACTGCAGTCAACCTCAAGAGAAACCTTAGCTGAAAAGTATACTCTAAAGGTTCAGTTCTCAAAACCCGAGCTGAGCTTTTTATGACTGAATGTTTTTTTTCATATGCAGGCATTAGCACGCGGATCAGTTGAATTTACTGTGTTCATGATATTTTTGGGTATTTTCAACCTGCATGAACTGCAAAAGTCAATGTACGAAGATTGTCGCACAGTGACTTAAAAGTGACCCATCACTGTATGAAAGGTTCAAAAATACTTTCAATTGAGGACTGTAAATAGTCACCTTCCCACAGTTCAGCCCACTGATTTGTTATCTGATCCCGAAAAATATGAATGTGAAGTCCACAGAGAAATCTGCACTTCTGGTAGTGTCAATCTCCTGCTCCTCTGCACAGCCATGGCAACTTGCCCCAAAATTGAACCCTGTTTTTTGCTTTTTCACCCTGGCACATATACAAAAACTAACTATAAATAAAACTCCACCTCCTCATCTCCCCCACTTCCCTATAATACTTACACAGCGCTACACCTTTGTATGCATCAAAAAAGTACACAAAGTACCTCACTTATGATTTTGGCTAGGAAACGTTCAGTCAACCAAGGTTCCTGCACAGATTACACCACATAAGTCCCAAAATCTCAGATACTTGTAACAAGTGCCAACTTGAAGGTGGAAGCCTTATATGTATGGTCTGGAGCCCCATTGTTCAATCCTACTGGTGATGGGTTGTCTCTTGTCTGGCTGCTAACCTGGGAACTTTCTTGGGCTTGGATCCACTTATCCATCGGCTGGGTATCCACAATGACCTTGCTGTACTGATACCACCATTGTATTATCTTCTAAGTAGAATACTAAGCTGGATGGGAAATTCTCCCTGATTGGACACTCCCTTCATCAGATCTTATGAGGAATGGCACCAAACCATACTTAAAATGCTACAATTGTCGAAGAAGAAGTCCCTTTGTGGTTAAACGCATAGGGTGGAGCGATGTGCTTGAGTCATCTCGTCATTAAGTTCACCGAAAGTGACGGTTAACTCCATTGTTACCAGCTGGAAATTCATACTGTGAATACGCATTTTTAACTAATGTGAGTGACATTTTAAATCATAATAAATTAGTTTTAGAAGGGTTTTACACTATATAGTGTGTTTTCCCCATATGCATATATATGATGATATGTAATGGTCAAGAGTCTACCTATTGGCGCTTGGGAACGTGTAGAGTATGGAGAACCACATTGACCTCTGTTTCATTAGAAGGTCCTTGCCATATGGTAAGCGCATATCTGACTCCTTTTTGGTGGTGGTCTGCTTCAAGAGGGAGAGGCCTTGGTTTACTATATTTCTATCTGCTCACAGGAATAAATGAGACTTCCTTGATTTGAAAATAATTTTTCACACATGAATGATTGTATTTTAAGGACTTCATTTATCAACTGTGGTAGAGCAGCACTCTGTCTATAGAATTTTATCAATTGACGTATATAAGCAGAGGCTGCCTGGCCAAAATGACCACACATGCTTCTATGCCCCCCTAACCCTCCAACATCCTCCTAATACCCCTTCTCATTTCAACCTGTTCTACTAATGCTAGACACGGGCGGATGCCATTAATGGTTAATTACACCCCAAGCACATCTAGCAAACGTGGCACATCTGCGTCCAACCAAACCACATGGTACCGATTTGGTGCAGCACGATTTGTAAAAGTAGCACCTGCATTACTTTCCCATGTGTTTGGCAGCCCATTAAAACGAATGGGTGGAACGTGCAAAAACAAGCTCGTTATATTGTGAACTGCCCCACTTTTACTGGTTTTTGTTACTCTTTATAAAAGGTTGCCAAAAAGGTTTCAGATGCAATCCAAGCATGACAGCTGGATGGATTCTAAATGTCAGTTCAATATCTTTTGATTTTAAATATGTATTTCTATAGCACTTTTCTCCCTGGGGACTCAAAACGCTTAGGCGGTAAGGCCAATTGAGCCAAGCAGCATGCCTATCGGAGGAAACCGGAAACCCCCACACAAGCACATGGAGAACATGCAAACTCCATGCAGATTGTGTCCTGGCCAGGATTTGAACCCATGATCCCAGTGCTGCAAGGCAGAAGTGCTAATATCATGAAATGAACCACCATTTCCACATGTGTTCATAGAATATCCCCACGGCGCTTTTTTTTTAACCTCAGGCTCTGTGTGACCTGGATTCAGAGGTGACAAAATATATCCATCTGGAATATCTGAAACACCCAGGAGAGGTTTTTTTCTCCTAAAAGTGGAAATGATTTCCTTACGCTAAATCTGGCCATACATGGATTGAAATTCAGCCAGTTCAGTAGAAACCGGACGAGAGTCGATCAATCCATGGGTGTTCTTGTTCATGAGAAGTCGATCTATCGATCAACCTCTCATGAGTGGTTTCCATTTGATTACTGCTTGCATCCAATCAGCTACAGTACTGATCAGTGTATTCTGATAGCGGGGGGAGTCTCACTGTCAGAATAAGACAAAGCGGGGATGATTCCCGCATCTACGTAGACTATGTGGATGGGGGAATCGATTCAGTTTTCTTTGTTCAGCCCGCTGGCTGAGCAAAAAACAACTGAACTGCGTAAAGCCAACTGTAGTTTAGACCACCACCCCCGTTTGTCAGTTCATACACACTCGCATTATCATCTGATCTCTAGGGAACAAGATCCGTAAGGCAACATTCTATAATCTGATCCCTTATTCCCATAAAGAACGATTGTTCTGAGCAGTCAGGAGATACTCTATAGACATTAGATGGGGCGCGGTCTGGTCCTTCTGCTTCAGTGTTCTGAGTCACTGACCTGGAACAAGTCTGCAGCAAGATAAGTCAGAGAGAGAGAGGTTAGAGCTCCTGATCTGCATGTTTGTTCCAGGCCAAGGACTTATGAATGAAGATGAATTCTGCTGAAACAGATAAAAGGCCTAAATTAGCGTTGTATTATCATACAAAGAATCTACCTGTAAGAGGATTTTAATACAGCCTAATGTGAAGGAGCTCTGACCCCTCTGCATGACTAAAAGGTGCTGCAAGCTTGTTCCAAGCCGGTGCCTCTGAGCAGGATGGATAGATGGATAGATAGATAGATAGATAGATAGATAGATAGATAGATAGATAGATAGATAGATAGATAGATAGATAGATAGATAGATAGATAGATAGATAGATAGATAGATAGTTATTATTATTATTATTAATATTAATTTATAAAAATTACTATTATTATTATACAGGATTTATATAGCAGCAACAGTTTGCACAGCGCTTCACAACGTGAAGTATGGAAAAATGGATGGATAGATATGCTATATTGTCAAAAGTATTGGGACTCCTGCTTTTACACGCACATGAACTTTAATGGCATCCCAGTCTTATGTACACACGATAGGATTTTCCGACAACAAAACCATGGATATATTTCCGGCGGATGTTGGCTCAAACTTGTCTTGCATACACACGGTCACACAAATGTTGTCGGAAATTCCAAACGTCAAGAAAGCGGTGATGTACAAGACGTACGACGAGCCGAGAAAAATGAAGTTTAATAGCCAGTGCTTGATTCCGAGCATGCGTGCAACTTTGTGCGTCGGACTTGTGTACACACGATCAGAATTTCTGACAACAAGTTTTTGTTGTCAGAAAATTTGAGAACCTGCTCTCAAACATTTGTTGGCGGAAACTCCGCCAACAAATGTTCTATGGAGCCCACACACGGTCAGACTTTCCGACAACAAGCTCACATCCAACATTTGTTGTCGGAAAAACCTATCGTGTACGGGGCATTAGTCTGTAGGGTTCAATATTGAGTTGGCCCACCCTTCGATGCTATAACAGCTTCAACTCTTCTGGGAAGGCTGTCCACAAGGTTTAGGAATGTGTCTATGGGAATGTTTGACCATTCTTCCAGAAGAGTATTTGTGAGGTCAGACGCTGATGTTGGACGAGAAGGCCTGGCCTGCAGTCTCCACTCTAATTCATCCCAAAGGTGTTCTATCGGGTTGAAGTCAGGACTCTGTTCAGGCCAGTCAAGTTCCTCCACTCCAAACTCACTCATCCATGTCTTTTTGGACCTTGCTTTGTGCACTGGTCCAAATCATTTGGTGGAGGGGGGATTATGGTGTGGGGTTGTTTTTCAGGGGTTGGGATTGGCCCCTTAGTTCCAGTGAAGGGAACTCCTGAGGCGTCAGCATACCAAGACATTTTGGACAATTTCATGCTCCCAAGTCCCAACTTTGTGGGAACAATTTGGGGATGGAACTTGAATGGCTTGCATGGAGTCCTGACCTCAACCCGATAGAACAGCTTTGGAATGAATTAGAGCGGAGACTGTGAGCCAGGCCTTCTCATCCAACATCAGTGCCTGACTTCACAAATGTTCTTCTGGAAGAATGGTCAAACATTCCCATAGACACACTCCTAAACCTTGTGGACAGCCTTCCCAGAAGAGTTGAAGCTGTTATAGCTGCAAATGGTGGCCCAACGCAACATTAAACCCTACGGACTGAGACGCCATTAAAGTTCATGTGCGTGTAAAGGCCGGCGTCCCAATACTTTTGACAATATAGTATAGATAGATAGTTATATTCATTTTAGGAAACTCTGGTTGTATTGTTTCAACCTAATCATAAGGTGTATTAGGTATATGAGGACAGATATTATATCAATTTTAAGAAACTCTGGTTGTATTCGTTTTCTGTTTAGAACTCTGATTTTGTTTGACTCTGGATGGACGGATAGACAGATAGATAACATCTGTCTATGTTGTAATATTGTATTACAGTATATTAATTTTAAAGCAACCTGGTTAAATTGGTAATAGTATAGAACACCAATTTTGTTGGAGAAAAAAAGACTATATACAGTATATATATATATATATATATATATATATATATATATATATATATATATATATATATATATATACTGCAGAGTTCCAGTGTTGTAATATAGCGCAGAGTTATCTATAGATGTACAACGTGTGTATGTGCGTAACACTCCAACACGGGGGTCTCCTGACATTCCATGGGGATGTTCTTACATGAAGGCGGTCGGGAGGCTAAAAATATTTTAATTAATATCTGTGCAAAGAATTCTCCCCGTCAGCCCAGAAAATGTGTCACAGGCTCTCTCCTCCTACCTGAAAAGCCTTATCTCTTTCTCTTCCTTTATTGCTCATTCCTCCTCTCTGCTTCCCCTCTCCCTCTCTCCTGCACTCACTTCTGCGTGTCATACTTAATTGTGAAACTGAGCCTTAATCTCTATATATAGAACTGGAGACAGCCGAGAGATTGGTGTGGGTATTGCACAAATACACACAAGTGAAAAAAGCACACATGTCAATACTTATACTGCGGCAGCGTTCTGCAAGGGCCTCACCTTTCTTGCTTTTCCCGATTACCTTCAACTCTTTACATCAGAACCTCTAACTTGAATCGGTATGCTGTTTTAAAAATGACTAAAATGACTAAATATAACAAGTTGAAGGAAACCTGACATGAGACAGGGCTGTCTTCACTACCGGTAAACCTGTTCTTGACCAGGGACTTGGAAGGTATAGAGGCCAAAAAATCAGCATGAGAACCAGGTGACTAGCACTTTCAGAAGGAAGTCAACAATGGCCACCAATGTAATTACATTTTAAGGTGGCCATTCTCAACCAGGGTTCCATGGAACCATAGGGCTCCTCTGGAGGTTGCTGGGACCTTCCTTGAACTGTGGCTGATTGACCTTCCATCTCATCTCATTCTTCCTACAGACCTAGAATAAAATGGTACAAGGGGCATTCTTCCTCTTCCTGAGCATAGCAGTAAAAGAACCTTTCTCACTGACCATAATGTAAGGGGTATTCACCACTAACTTGGATAGGGCACCAGGAGCAGTGGGATACTCCAGAATGCTACACAGTAATAAGAGGACGCCCTTTCTTTTGTAGCTTCTCCTTAAAAACAGTCTCTTTAGCTATAGCTCAGGAAATGGATAGCACTGGGACACCATAGGCAATGTTCCAGGCCTGGCAAGCCTTTATCCTAGTGAACCAGGGGGTACCAGCAGCAATGGCCACCTAGATCCTGCAGTCAAGTGTGTACACATAAGTCCTTGGGTACTTGGAAGCCTTCCTCAGAGTCAGGCAGACACTTCCCTCGTGGACTTTCCAGATTGGATCCTAGGTGAAATTGTCCTTCTTTAGCTTCAAAGTCTCTCAAGCAAGTAGGCCCCACAGGTCTAGCATAGCTGGGAACTTAAAGTGGAGTTCCACCCACTTTTACAACTCTTCAGCATCCCTCACTAAACTGTGCACTGTAAACAAATTGGATATTTTTTTATTTTTTTTTTCTCAGCACCTACTATATATCTGCTGTATTCATTTTTCACTTCCTCCTCCCTGGCCGCGGCCCATCGCATCATTTCCTGTTTGCAATGCCTTCTGGGAAGGGGTGGCAACTTCCTCTGAAACTGCCGTTGCTATGGAAACCTGACCTGAAACCTATTACACTGCTTGTGCTGCACTGAGCATGTGCGAGATCTGCAAGGATGAGATCCAGGAAGAAATACAGTCTGGCTTCAGATGCCCACACTTAAGATGGCCACGGCCTGCTGTAATTTTATAAAATAACAAACTACGGCTATACACTAACAAAACAGACCTTAGTTTACAGACTAACTTTACTAGAATACATTAAGCTTGTGTATTATAGGGGTATTTTTATTTAAAAAGTATAATTTCGGCCGGAACACAACTTTCATGAGTTCCTGAGAGAGCAGCAGCCTTCCAGGCTGGGTACTTCTACTCCTGGACCCTGACTGCTCCAGCCCAGGTCTATTTATGTGCTCTGCAGCCACCTACTGGGCATGCCTCTCCAGGGATTGGCTGAGGCCTTATATATATTCAGGCTACTCAATTAATCTACTCCACTCCTATGTTCTGGAGCTTTCCAGAGGCAGGGAGAAGCAATTAAGCATGCAGCCTATCGGACCCTAGTCAGTCTAAAGCAATCAGCAATTGCTCCACTGATTACAGAGGAGCTCAAAAATGACAAAATTTACCTGACAGCCTAGCTCCTAACTAGGAGGGTGTCACATATTATATTTTCATCTTACATATCAGGCTAATACACTTGAGCTGTAGATATCATTTTAGCAGGAGTTCCCCCCCCCCCCCCGAAAATGATTTCAATAGTTCCTCTGGGATAAAAAGCCTACATTAAAGCAACACTGTCATTGCTGCCGAAGAGAGAATGGCCAAACACCAGGATAAAAATGATAAACTCTCTACTTTGGCGGACTACCACAAGCATAGGGGCATAATGAAAATAAGTATTTATGGGCATGTTTTGTGGTCAGTTTGGAGTCTTTGTGAGGTTTCTCTATAACAACCTTTTTCAACAGTTTCACCCAAGAGGAACCTCTAAAACAGTGGTTCTCAACCTGGGGGGGTCGGGACCCCCTCGGGAGTTGAATGACGATTTGCCAGGGGTCATGAAATCCTGGGCTGTTCCTGAATCCCGCACCGCTCTCCCAGCCTTTTCACGGCCGCCCAGCAGGGCTGTCCCTGGAGCCGCCCAGCTGGGCTGTTCCTGGAGCCCACGGCCGCCCACTCAGCCTCTTCGCAGCCGCCCATTCAGTTCACGGCAAAGCTGGGGGGCAGAGACTAGAGGTTCCTCATGGTGAGGAATGTGAACTGGGAGGGGCTAAAGGAGACCCTATCTCCTTATTTCGGCATAGGTGTCACTGCTGCGAGACACCACAAAGTCAGAGACATAGTGATTAATACTACCTGTGATTATAGTTGCCATTAAAAGTCCCCACTACAGTTCTCAGATCAGCAGATGACCTTGAGTAAGAGCACCTAAGTTGGCTGATCAGAACTCCCCACCAGCACTGCCATTGATCCCGCTCCCCCCCCCCCCCCCCCCACCACCACCACCACCACCAAGGAGTAAGAGAAGGAATGAAAATAGAGAATACATGGAAGGGAGAGGAAAAGAGGGGGAGGAACAAAGAAAAAGGGGAGAAACAAAGAAAAAGGAGAGAAAGAATAAGAGAGAGAACAAGAAAGAAGGCTAGAGAGAAGAATGGGGAACATAAACATAGAATTAGGATAGAGAGGGATAAAAGGGAAAGAAAGGAGAACAAAGATAGAGTGGTACATCCTAAAATGTACCATGAGGGGTTTTAATACTGTACGAATGGAAGGGACTCAAGGAGCGCTTGAGCCCCTTCCATGGGTTCATGGGTTAGGGACGCAAATGACTTGTCTCACCTTGGATGCTGACAACCCATGCTACGAAAATTCTTTTCCTGTTAGGGGTCCCCACAACTTGGGAAATTTTATCAAGGGGTCTTGGCACTAGAGGGGTTGAGAACCACTGCTCTAAAACCATTTTTATGGTGATTTTTACATACTGTATGCAGGCACCTTCAAATAGAAGGCCAAGCAGCCACATCTCAATGAACCCCTAGACAAACTTTAGAGGAACCCTAGGGTTTCATAGAACTTTGGTTGAGAATGGCTTCCTCAAAACCCTGGATAACAAGCAACTTGTTTTTTTTTACCAAAAATCTCCCATAAAGCCTTTTTTGCCCATAACCATGAAAAAATCTCTGATACTGATATATTTGTAGATAGAAGAATGTGATCTGCATACAATCTATTGTTTTATTATTCTCTGTTGGGTCCTCAATATGGGCTGTGTTTGTGGGCCTTACACACAAGACGTTTGGAGGATGTGGAGTTGGGACCTCTGCTGGTGGGTTAAGTTAGGATAAGGAGGTGTAACAAGACTTATTTAATGCTTGGTATCTCTGTTCCCATGGAAACATTTTAACAGGAACTTTTCCAACCAGTACAGCATCGTATGATAGGATTCAGTAACAAGCGGAAGACGCACTTCTTAATGAAGAGGGTTTTAACCCTAAAATGGTCTTTTACCAGATGCAGACTGATTCCTTAGCATTAAAGCTGGTAGGCTTGCTGCAACTCTTAGCGCCAGATGAAGGGACCACTGGTCACCTACCTATAGCTGTCATGAATGTGGGAGCTCAAAAACAGCAAGGCAACTCTATCATAAACTGTGAACTTTTCACCTACCTGTATTACAGGGTAATGTAGCACTATGGTGGTGAGTCACACAGCCATTCGGACTCAAGCATGCTCTGACATGTTCTAACATGCACTTGTCTGGGTCACAACAGGCGGATGGTAAATATTCCATAAAAAAAAAAAAAATCAAGTGTTTTTGAATGGCATAAGGCAGCCACATGCGTCAAACACAAGACCTGCGGGGGCAGAATCCGGCCCTCAAGGCCATTTCACGTGGCCCTTGCAATTCTTCTGCAGCTGCAGTATCCCCCTCCCTGTCTGAGCAGTCAACTCCAATAAATTTTCTTGTGGATCATACCAACGTCGTGCGACCCTCCATTTCACACTTGCATCATCTGCTAGAGGAGTGTGAGTGGACTCCATGCCAGTCTGCACCTGCCCTTCACAGCTTGAGTCTTAAGTTATTACTAAAACCAGTAATAATCAAATGTAGAGGCAATTATTTAATATGATAAAGAGTAGAAATGTTTATATATTCTTATGCCGCGTACACACGGTCAGATTTTCCGATGGGAAATGTTCGATGTGTGCCTTGTCCATGACCGAATGAGTCGCTACCTCACGGACAACAACCTTCTCGACCCCATACAGTCCTACTTCCGTCCACAACATTCCACTGAAACTGCCCTACTAAAACTCACCAATGACCTACTAACTGCTAAAACCAATGGCCATTACTCCATACTCATACTCTTATGTCGCGTACAGACGGTCGGATTTTCCAACGGGAAATGTTGTATGTGAGCTTGTTGGCTGAAAGTCCGACTGTGTATACGCTCCATCGAACATTTGCTGCCGGACTTTCCGCCAACAAATGTTTGCCAGCAGGTTCTCAAATTTTCTGCCAACAAAACTTTGTTGTCGGAAAGTCCGATCGTGTGTACACAAGTCCACGCACAAAAGTTTATGCAAACTCGGAAACAAGCAGAAGGAGCCACACTGGCTATTGAACTTCCTTTTTCTCGGCTCGTCATACGTCTTGTACGTCACCACGTTCCCACGTTCGGAATTGTTGGCCAACATTTGTGTGACCGTGTGTATGCAAGACAAGTTTGAGCCAACATACTTCGAACAAAAATCCATGGTTTTGTTGGTGGAAAGTCCGGTCGTGTGTACGGGGCATAACGGATACAACCGGTCCTTTGAGGACAACCATAATGCTGATGCGGTCGACGATGAAATTGAGTTTGACACCCCTGGCATAGGCGGTTTAAAGGGGTTGTAAACCCTCGCTGTTTTTATTCTTAATGCATTCTATGTATTAAGGTGAAAAACCTCCTGTGCTGCAGCAGCGCCCCCGAGCCCCCTTATACTTACCCGAGCCCCGTAAATCCCACAAGGGGAAAGAGCACGCCAGCTCTGGCCGGTGTCTCGTGTCCTGATTGGATAAATTTATCCAGCCATTGGCTCCTGCTGCTGTCAATTAAATCCAATGACGCGGATGCCAGGGGGCGGAGCAGAGTCCTGCTGTCTGTGTCTACGGACGCAGCAGCAGGACACGGGAGCGTGCCTGCACAGGTGTCCCGTCAGAGAGCGCTTCTCCAGCAGGACACTCAAGAAGAGGAGGATTCAGGAGCTTTTTGTTTCTTTTAAATGGAACCTTTACAACCACTTTAAGGAGGCGAGGGAAGATGTCCATGATGACACAAGAAGTAAGCAACCAAAAACACAAAGGATGGATGCAAGTGTGGACAGAGTGTGAACCCTCATACGCTCATGCTGGTGTGTTTTTTTGATTACAAGGGTAGGGTGACCAGACATCCCCGGTTTCTGGGGACAGTCCCCGGATTGACGACACTGTCCCCGGACCAAATCTGTTCCCAGTTTTGTCCCCGGATTGGATTTGAACAGGGGCTGGGGCAAATTCAAAGACAGCCCATGCAGAATAAAAAGAAAAAATCTGAATTGCACCCCCCCCCCCTCCTCTGCCGCTCCTACTAGCTTATGGTGGTTTATTTTTTTCCATTATCTGTGCCCCTTTCTGATGATCATGTGCTGGTCGGAGCGGAGGGACTATTTCTACAGTTTCGGGCGCATGCCCATTCAGCTCCACTCGCATGTTCTGCTTATCTCCTTGCCTTCCCTGGTGGAGTGATCTTCCTCTGCTCCCCACCCAGTAGTAGCCGGGGCCCGAAGAGTACAGCCCCATACACACTATAAGATTTTCTGCAGATTTTTGTCTTCAGATTTAGTAAAACCATGTAGTGCAAGGGCCTGCCTGATTGCATACAAACTGAAACTCCTAAGGTTTGACCTCATATTATATGGTTTTGGTAAATCTGAAGGAAAAAATCAGCAGAAAATCGGATAGTGTGTATGGGGCTTTAGACTTGACAGGCTGTGAAGCGGGCGGTGGTGGCGGAGACGGGCAAAGAGTCATCGATTGCTGCCATTACTAGTAAAAAAAAAAAATATGTCCCCGGATTTCATTTTAAAAATCTGGTCACCTTATACAAGGGGATAGTTCACTAAAAGTTCATAGAACATGGTACAACAGTCAACTAACATTGCTACTTGGAAATTCTGAAGAGGTTATGGGAATCTGTTTCGGAGGAGTAGACCGAAACTGTGGCCTGACAAGTGGATTCTCCACCATGATAATGCTCCTACACAAACATTTTTTTTTAAGTCAGTTCCGAGTATTGTCACACCTCATACATTGACAGGGCAGCACAGGCAGTATATCTGTCAAGGAATCAGACGCTTTGTTCCCTGCAGGCACATTTTTAAGAATGTACAAACTTTTAACCAATTTACAAAAACAACCAAATAGATTGAGGCAAACTAACGCCAACGCTTTGTATAATTGAAACAGGTTGATAGGAACCTTTGGTGATGGGTTACATTCATCCGTTTGCCCGTTTTTCCTTGAAAAACGCTGGTTGTAAGTAGTTAAAAGGGGTTCATAAGAACCATTGGTGGTAGGTTACATTCATCCGTTTGCACCTTTTTTTCTGATCTCTGGTTTTAATTAGTTAAAGGAGGTTGATAAGAACCATTGGTGGTAGGTTACATTCATAGTTACATATTGTAGTTAGTCAGGCTGAAAAAAGACACAAGTCCATCTAGTTCAACCAAAACATTCATCCATTTGCCTAGTTTTGCTTAAAATGCTGTTCAAAAGTTGTTGAAATTGTCTGAAAAGTTTCCCTTTTTTTTATCTGATGTTTTGGCCAGTGGCACGCCTCCTGTATTAATGTGCCCCCACTCTCCCATTCTGAATGAAGGGGGAGGAATCATGCCCCATCATTGGTCTCAGTGGGAGGAATAGTGTCCCATCATTGGTATCAGTGGGAAGAATAGTGCCCCATCATTGGTCTCAGTGGGAGGAATAGTGTCCCATCATTGGTATCAGTGGGAAGAATAGTGCCCCATCATTGGTATCAGTGAGGGGAATCGTGTCCCATCATTGGTATCAGTGGGAGGAATCGTGCCCCAGTGGGAGGAATTGTGCCCCATCATTGGTGTCAGTGGGAGGAATAGTGCCCCATCATTGGTGTCAGTGGGAGTAATAGTGCCCCATCATTGGTGTCAGTGGGAGGCATAATCTCCAATCATTGGTATCAGTGGGAGGAATAGTGCCCCATCATTGGTATCAGTGGGAGGAATAGTGCCCCATCATTGGTATCAGTGGGAGAAATTGTGCCCCAGTGGGAGGAATTGTGCCCCATCATTGGTGTCAGTGGGAGGAATAGTGCCCCATCATTGGTGTCAGTGGGAGGAATAATCTCCAATCGTTGGTATCAGTGGGAGAAATCCTGTCCCATCATTGGAATCAGTGGGAGGAATAGTTTCCCATCATTGGTATCAGTAAGAGGAATAGTGCCTCATCATTAATGTCAGTTGGAGGAATAGTGCCCTATCATTGGTATCAGTGCAAGAAATATTACCCCATCATTGGTATCAGTGGGAGGAATAGTCTCCAATCATTGGAATCAGTGGGAGAAATCCTGTCCCATCATTGGAATCGGTGGGAGGAATAGTTTCCCATCATTGATATCAGTAGGAGGAATAGTGCCCCATCATTGGTGTCAGTGGGAGGAATAGTGCCCCATCATTGGTGTCAGTGAGAGGAATAGTGGAATAGTGCCCCATCACTGGTGTCAGTGGGTGGAATAGTCTCCAATCATTGGTAAAAGTGGGAGGAATTGTGCCCCATCATTGGTATCAGTGGGAGAAATTGTGCCCCATCATTAGTATCAGTGGGAGCAATAGTTCCCCATCATTGGTATCAGTGGCAGGAATAGTCTCCAATCATTGGTATCAGTAGGAGGAATAGTGCCCCATCATTGGTATCAGTGGGAGGAATAGTGCCCCATCATTGGTGTCAGTGGGAGGAATAGTGCCCCATTATTGGTAGGAATCGTGAGCCATTATGGGTGTCAGTGGCAGGAATTATACCCCACTGTTGGTGTCATCGAGAAAAATAGAGCCTCGCACTGGTGGGAAGAATAGTGCCCCAAGGGCCGGATAAAAGTTAGCAAAGGGTGCAATGATCAAGGGGTTAAAGCTGGTGGTGACACAACACCTCCTCACATCTGTCACGCTCTCTGAAGAGCGATCTGCGTTCTTGAGAGACAAAAGCTCATGTAAACAAGCCCTATAACTCTTCTAAAGAGCCAGCCCATTGTTTAGGAGGGTTTCCGAGAGCAGCAATAGTCAGGGCACCGTGACGATTTTGGGAAGCTATTTACAGCCCCCTTTGGCCCCTCCCACCAGCCATGATCTACCTGCATTGCACAGAGAAGCACAGAGACCCGGTGATGACATGACTGGATCTAAAATAAGATATGTAGTGAAAGGCGGAAAGGTTTTATTTAGCATGTTGACGAGAGAGAGAAAAGGAAGAAATGAAAGGCAAATATAAGCAGATTAAACTTCAGCCTCTCTATCCTCCGCACATGACCTTCCTGGGTTATCCTATAAGGAAGGCTTCTAATATAGCTGCCAAATCCGCCCGCCGTACCTCTTGTATCTCTTCTCCTTTCAGAGTGGCATATCTGAACATGGTTCCACTACCCGTGTTTGTGAATTGTGAATTTCTTTACGCTATCATTTTACTGCTGCGGCTTGTTAGTCCTCATTTTGTACAGCAGCGCCGAAGAGGCTTGTGCTATAAAAATCAGTAAAAAAAAAACAAAAAAAACTAATAATAATAGTGGAGGAATGCAGAGAGGACAAGAGGGAGAAGAGAGAGGAGGATGAGTAACAGGAGGAAGAGAAAAGTGAAACAGAAAAATGGCATAGAAGAGTGAGTGGGAGGCATAGAGAGAGAGGGAGCTGAATGAAGCCACATTTACAGAGGAAGCAGGGAGAGCTATAGGAACATAAAGTCTGTATACTGTGTGCAGCAGAGGAGAGGGGGGTATTAAAATAGGAGGTGGGAGGGCTGCAGAAAATCAGAGGTGGCAAAAAGCTAGAGAATGACACCGAGGTGCTGGGGGGGGGCGGGGGGCTATCTCTACCCCCACTAGAATAGACCAGGAATCCCCCCCTACCTCGCTGACAGAGTGTATTTAATAATTAGCTGTAATTAGACTGCGGTAGGGAAGAGACGGAGGTGTGTGGGAGCAAGAAAAGGACAGGGGAAGAGAGCGAGTGAGAGAGTGTGATTGGGCGACACATCGATCTGTTCAATAGACCCTTATTTTGGGATTCTTCAGTCTGTGCATCTGTTTAGCGAGCTTGTACCATCCCATCTGTCTCGAGTAATATCACAGGCGGCTCTGAGCAGTCTCACCCGCTGGAAGCACTCGGATTTCTGCTGCTTCCCTCTTCTGTTATTACAGACAGTGAGCAAAAAAATACATACAAAATGCCTCCCAACAGGCAACTAGCCCTAAAAACGACAATTGCTGAGATCAGTTTTGGTAGTTGGAGATGAAAGAAGTTGGGCTATGGACTCGAGTCCCCTGACTACGATCGTCAAGATCAATCTTGGTAGGGCAGGTAAAAGAAAATGGGAATAATTATGTTTTTTTATTAAATTGGTTAAAGAGTAACTCCACCAGTCTTATGCCGCGTACACACGAGCTGACTTTTTGACCGGACTGGTCCGACGGACCGAGAACGGTGGACAATTTCGACTGTGTGTGGGCTTCATTGGACCTGCAATGGACTTTTTCGGTCGAAAATCTGACGGAGTTTAGATTTGGAACGTTTCAAATCTTTACGTCGGAACTCCGCTGGACCCAGTTCCTATCGAAAAGTCCGCTCGTCTGTATGCTAGTCTGACGGACGAAAAACGACGCTAGGGCAGCTATTGGCTACTGGCTATCAACTTCCTTATTTTAGTCCAGTGTACGTCATTACATACGAATCCATCGGACTTTGGTGTGATCGTGTGTAGGCAAGTCCGTTTGTTGGGAACATCCGTTGGAAGACCGCCGAAAGTCCGTCGGACAGTCCGTCTGACCAGTCCGGTCGAAAAGTCCGCTCGTGTGTACGCGGCATTAGTCCATAGGGTTCAATATTGAGTTAACCACCATTTGCAGCTATAACAGCTTCAACTCTTCTGGGAAGGCCGTCCACAAGGTTTAGGAGTGTCTATGGGAATGTTTGACCATTCTTCCAGACGAACATTTGTGAGGTCAGGCACTGATGTGGACGACAAGGCCTGGCTCACAGTCTCCGCTCTTATTCATCCCAAAGGTGTTCTATCAGGGTGAGGTCAGGGCTCTATGCAGACCAGTCAAGTTCCTCCACCCCAAACTCACTCATCCATGTCTTTTTGGACCTTGTTTTGTGCACTGGTGCACAGTCATTTTGGAACAGGAAGGGGTCATCCCCAAATTGTTCCCACAAAGTTGGGAGTTGAAATTGTCCAAAATGTCTTGGTGTGTGAGGCCTTAAGAGTTCCCTTCCCTGTAACTAAGGGGACAAGCCCAACCCCTGAAAAACAACCCCACACCATAATCCCCCCTCCACCAAATGATTTGGACCAGTGCTCTTATTCATCCCAAAGGTGTTCTAGTAAGTTGAGGTCAGGGCTCTGTGCAGGCCAGTCAAGTTCCTCCACCCCAAACTCGCTCATCCATGTCTTTATGGACCTTGCTTTGTGCACTGGTGGGCAGTGATGTTGGAACAGGAAGGGGCCATCCCCAAATTGTTACCACAAAGTTGGGAGCATGAAATTGTCCAAAATGTCTTGGTATGTGATGCCTTAAGAGTTCCCTTCACTGGAACTAAGGGGCCAAGCCCAACCCCTGAAAAACAACCCCACATCATAATCCCCCCCTCCACCAAATGATTTGGACCAGTGCACAAAGCAAGGTCTATAAAGACATGGATAAGCGAGTTTGGGGTGGAGGAACTTGACTGACCTGCACAGAGTCCTGATCTCAACCCGATAGAACACCTTTGGGATGAATTAGAGCAGAGACTGTGAGCCAGGCCTTCTCATCCACATCAGTACCTGACCTCACAAATGTGCTTTTGGAAGAATGGTCAAACATTCCCATAGACACACTCCTAAACCTTGTGGACAACCTTCCCAGAAGAGTTGAAGCTGTTATAGCTGTAAAGGGTGGGCCAACTCAATATTGAACCCTACGGACTAAGACTGGGATGTCATTAAAGTTCATGTGTGTGTAAAGGCAGGTGTAACAATACTTTTAGTAATATAGGGTGTCTTTGAAAGCCTTTTCATGCACTCCTGAGGCTCCAAAAAGTAGGATGATCTGTTGCTTAAATGTGAACACTTTCTGAAAAAAAAAAAAAGGTCAGTCTTTTTCTATTGGCTCAAAACTGCGATGGGCAGCCTTACTGACCAATAGGAAGGCCCATGGAGGGTATGGGTAAACTCTCAACACTTCTATGAAGTGTCTAAATTTGCAGTACAGATCACCCTCTGATTGGTCATAGCCAACACCCAGCAAGTTATACTCACCAATCCATGCTTCTTTGCTGCCTCCATGCTCATTGAGGACCCCCACTTTGTTATAACAGAGCAGGGATTCTAAGTATGGGCAAACATGTGACCTCCCCTAAATAACAGTGCTTGGGCCTTAGCAGTCAATCAATAGGCTAAACACTGTCACCAGAGGCGGCTCTAGGCTTTGGATATGCTCTTGCATTCAGTCTCGGTGGCAATGGTCATCAGGACAAATAGTGGGGACGCGGACCACAATAAAAACCTGACGGGAGTTCTAACCCCTCGCCACTCCATTAATGCCTTTACATACACTTTAAAGACCCATTCTAACTGAATGGCCACCTTAAAGCAGATCTTTTACAAAATGTTTAAGTAAATCTCTTTTCTTTCCTCCTCCCTCCTTCTTACATAATTGCAATTTTTTTTTTTCATTTTCATTTTCTGAATAGCTGGTTTTATAATACTCATAATTGCCCTTCCTGGTAGCTCCTTCTCCACCCACACATTTCACAAGCCAGGCTGAAGGACTGACAGTGCCGAATTCCACTGGATTATTTGTCTGCATAGAGGACACCATGGCAACCAAAAAACAATTTTATGGACAGCTAGGTCCCATTCTGCGCATGAACGGGATCCAGCAGTGCCTCACCAAGGGGCCGGCTTTAAAAAACCAGGAAGTGACAGCCGGCTCCCGAATCCAAGATGACAGCGCAGAATCGAAATAACACTAGCAAACCTGCGGAAGCGAGGAAGATGGCGCTGGACTCCAAGGACCTTGTAAGTATGTCTTTTGTCATATGTTAATGTTTTATGCTGTGTCTCAAGCTTTCAATCTGGGAGAAGGTTCCCTTTAATACAGGGCGTGCAAACGCATGAAAACACATGAAAACGCATGTGTTAACATGCATATACTGTAGATGTGAATAGGGCCCAAAGCTGCCATTCAGAACACGGGTTCCATAGAACCTTAGGGTTCCTCCCGAGGTTGTTAGGAATTCCTTGAGCTGTGGCTGATTGCCCTCCCATCTCATGGTGCATTCATAATCAAAGTGGTGAGGTGTAACCTGAAATTGCGAACAGCAGTGTTTCTCAACCCTTTTTTTTTAGTCAAGGCACCCTTTAAAATGATATACACCCCCCAAGGCACCCCATTCTAAAATGTAAAAAAACTAAAGTAATAGTTGTACATAACGCAGCAACATCCGCAAAAGTAGGACACTCAACGTTAGAGGTGATTTAATTTCCTAAGCAAATAGACTTTTGTGCACTGGTACTGACTGGTATTCTGATGTTTATCTTCTCCCTCAGCTTCTCCCCCTCAATTAGCCAATGTGACCCCAGTGCTGACCGGAGGGGCAAACAAGGATCTTGTGCAGGCGCCCAACATCCCTCTTATCAACCGATGATGTCACTGGTTGTTATTCCGTAGGGTTTCAAATCTTTACGTCGGAACTCCGCTGGACCCTATCGAAAAGTCTGCTCGTCTGTATGCTAGTCCGACGGACGAAAAACGACGCTAGGGCAGCTATCGGCTACTGGCTATCAACTTCCTTATTTTAGTCCGGTCGTACGTCATCACGTACGAATCCGTCGGACTTTGGTGTGATCGTGTGTAGGCAAGTCCGTTCGTTGGGAAAGTCCGTTGGAAGTCCGCCGAAAGTCCGTCGGACCAGTCTGGTCGAAAAGTCCGCTCGTGTGTACGCAGCATTAATCCATAGGGTTCAATATTGAGTTGGCCCACCCTTTGCGGCTATAACAGCTTCAACTCTTCTGGGAAGGCCGTCCACAAGGTTTAGGAGTGTGTCTATGGGAATGTTTGGAGGAACTTGACTGGCCTGCACCTCAACGTGATAGAACACCTTTGGGATGAATTAGAGCGGACACTGCGTGCCAGGCCTTCTCGTCCATTATAAGTGCCTGACCTCACAGTGCCAATTCTGGAAGAATGGTCAAACATTCCCATAGACACACTCCCAAACCTTGTGGACAGCCTTCCCAGAAGAATTGAAGCTGGTATAGCTGCAAAGGGTGGACCAACTCAATATAGAACCCTATGGACTAAAGCCCTGTACACAGAGTAGGCTTGTTGGCAGGGGATTGTCTGTTGACAGATAAAATTTTGTGCAGTGCTCAAAAACTCATGATGATAAAAATTCATATACAAACTAATATATACTGTGCAATGACCACAAAAAAAAACAGTGAAAAGTGATGTGAAATTCACACCCAAACTAAAGTCCATGTGCCACCATGTAAAGTTTTTTAAACAATAAATATAACAGTCCTTGGATAAACAGTGAAAACAGATTATGTAGCCAGAAGTGGAATTCCACGTGACATCAATGTTGAAGCGAAGACGCAGAAAATAGAACCACCACCGGTTAGCGATGAGGCTTATCGGAGTAAGAGGACTCAAATGGGCAATATGCTCAGTGAGTCAACAAGGCATATGGTGTAAACACCAAAGTATGGGACCTCCACGTCTGGGCTCCAGATCAAGATGGAAGATAGTCATATTGGTCAAGAGATGTCACCGAGAAGCAGTCCTCAGAAGTAGACAACTTGTTAGACCAAATCCTCTCAAATGTTCAAAGTAGCATGACCTGGCTGGCTCTTTGTGCTGATTTTCTTCCCCTTTCTCTGGGCACTTCTGTATAGGAACTGCAAAAGACTGGCTTCCTGCACTGTGATTCAGATTCCACCCGAATCACATTCAGATGATACAGAATCACGGTGCAGGAAGCTAGTCTTTTGCAGTTCTTCTGGGGGAAAAAGGTTGAGAAAAGATGAGCTAAAGCAGTGGTCTCCAATCTGCGGCCAGTGGGCCAGATGTGGCCCTTTGCTTGCCTTTTTGAGGCACCACGCAATCCATAAATCCATTCAGATGATACCAAATTACATTCAGATGATACCAAATTACATTCAGATGATACCAAATCACAGTGCAGGAAGCCAGTCTTTTGCAGTTCCTATACAGAAGTGCCCAGAGAAAGGGGAAGAAAATCAGCACAAAGAGCCAGCCAGGTTATGCTACTTTGAACATTTGAGAGGATTTGGTCTAACAAGTTGGCTGCTTTTGAGGACTGCTTCTCTGTGACATCTCTTGACCAATTGGACTATCTTCCATCTTGATCTGGAGCCCAGACGTGGATGACCCATACTTTGGTGTTTACACCATATGCCTTGTTGACTCATTGAGAATATGCCCATTTGAGTCCTCTTATGCCCCGTACACACGGTCGGATTTTCCGATGGAAAATGTCCGATCGGAGCGTGTTGTCGGAAATTCCGACCGTGTGTGGGCTCCATCGGACATTTTCCATCGGATTTTCCGACACACAAAGTTGGAGAGCAGGAGATAAAATTTTCCGACAACAAAATCCGGAAATTCCGATCGTGTGTACACAAATCCGACGGACAAAGTGCCACGCATGCTCAGAATAAATAAAGAGATGAAAGCTATTGGCCACTGCCCCGTTTATAGTCCCGACGTACGTGTTTTACGTCACCGCGTTCAGAATGATTGGATTTTCCAACAACTTTGTGCGACCGTGTGTAGACAAAACAAGTTTGAGCCAACATTCGTCGGAAAAAATCCTAGGATTTTGTTGTCGGAATGTCCGAACAAAGTCCGATCGTGTGTACGGGGCATTACTCCGGTAAACCTCATCGCTAACCGCTAACCGGTGGTGGTTCTATTGTCTGCGTCTTCACTTCAACACTGATGTAACATGGAATTCCACTTCTGGCTACATAACCTGTTTTCACTGTTTATCCAAGGACTGGTATATTTATTGTTTAAAAAACTTTACATGGTGGCACATGGACTTTAGTTTGGGTGTGAATTTCACATCACTTTTCACTGGGTTTTTTTGTGGTCATTGCACAGTATATATTAGTTTGTATATGAATTTTTATCATCATCAGTTTTTGAGCACTGCACAAAATTTTATCTGTCACACATCTCTTGATTTACACTTGTCTTATGCCCTGTACACACGATCGGACATTGATCGGACATTCCGACAACAAAATACATGGATTTTTTCCGACGGATGTTGGGTCAAACTTGTCTTGCATACACATAGTTGCACAAAGTTGTCGGAGAATCCGATCGTTCTGAACGCGGTGACGTAAAGCACATACGTCGGGACTATAAACAGGGCAGTAGCCAATAGCTTTCATCTCTTAATTTATTCTGAGCATGTGTAGCACTTTGTGCGTCGGAATTGTCCACACACGGTCGGAATTTACGCAAACGGATTTTGTTGTGGGAAAATTTTATAGCCGGCTCTCAAACTTTGTGTGTCGGAAATTCCGATGGAAAAAGTCCAATGGAGCCTACACACGGTCGGAATTTCCAACGACAAGCTCCGATCGCACATATTCCGTCGGAAAGTCCAACCGTGTGTACAGGGCATTAGTGTTGTGATGGCTGCTATTTGATATATGTCAGAGCGATACACACCAGATTTTCCATTTATATTTGATTGTCTGTTGTCCTAAAATCTTACCATTAGTACGCTCCTTTTGACAATTGTTGTCCAACTTTTGGCCAACAAATGTTGTATGGCAGGCTAGTAAATTTTCGGCGGACAACGGTTTGTTATCAGATTTTCGTATGGTCAGTACACAAATCCGTCACTCAAAAGTCGAAAGTACAAACACGCATGCTTGGAATCAATGCTCACCAAACACGAAATTAGCAGAAGGGGTCCAAAGGGTGGCGCTCAAGAGCTGAAATTCCTCATAGTACGTCACTACGTTCGTATTTATTGCATGACAATTGTGTACCGTTAGTATGCAAGACAAGATCCTGGCACACGCCTTTAAGACAAAAATCAGAGGCTCGGTTGGCCAACAATTGTATCGTATGTACGAGGCTTAAGACTGGGATGCCATTAAAGTTTGTGTGCTTGTAAAGGTAGTTGTCCCAATACTTTTGGCAATATAGTGTATGTAAAGGGTGGTGACACAACCAGGGAACATCAAACTTGCAATTTCCCAGGGCCAATTTCGGAGACATCCAGACAATTAGTATAGAAACTAGGTTAGCCAGGTGCAGAAGATGAAGGCTGGGATAGAAATTAGAGACACTCAGCAGGCAGCCAACACTCACCAAGGCCATTTAAATGGAATATTTTCATGTTTGACTGGAGTGTACCTTCAACCTAATTTCTGTGTGTGTATATATAATAAATAGTGTGGTGTATCCACTAGTGTTTGTGCTGACACATAATATGTTTTCTGGCTCATACGGGAGATAATAGAGAGGAAATCTGCAGTTTAGCCCGGGGCCCCTCGTTCTGCCTGCACCCGGACCGCTTCCAATGCACTGAGGCTGGAGACAATCACTTCATGTGACATTGGGAGAGGATGCACATTAGAGGCTGCCCTGGATTGTGCTGGCTCGGCTGTTGTCGGCAAAATGATGACCCTACAGGGAAATTGGGCAATTAAGCAAGGGAGTCCTTTGGCATTCCTACTAAGAGAAGACTGCTCCTGTAAAATATTATCTGCAGAAATAGGGGTTTGCTGGAAATTGTAGTTCCTTGAGAGAAAAAAATGCTGACCTTTAACCACGCCCATCAATAAAAAGCGCTCCTAGATCATCGAAAAAGAAGGGTGTCATAAATTAGGACCTTTTATTATGATCACATTACAGAAAACATTCAGCTCAATAAACTGTGTATTTTGCTATCATGATCGTTATGTTCAGCCATGTAATTATTATTTTCAGCTCCATTTATTTGAAAATAATGATATTGTCAAGTTAGCGAATGGAGTCTGTTGAGCTTAAAGCAGGAGTCCTTAACCATTTTACATTATATATGCTCAATAATTGCCCACTATGCCCCCATACCCCCTACACCAGTCTTTGAAATCATCATCACCACCAGTCCTATTAGATACGAGTATGACTTTAAATTATGTCAATAACTTGGGAACTAAACAGCTGAAAGAAAATCATAAGGATTTTATTATGATTTTTTTTTTTTTTCACAAAAATGGCAAATCACTGGCTACAACTGGCAAGAGTTTTCATGCTGGAGGTCCAGTTACTGACAACCTTAAACGGATTGTAAAGGCATAACTTTTTTTTTAATTACAAACATGGTAAACTTACCTGCTCTGTGTAATGGTTTTGCACAGAGCAGCCCCGATCCTCCTCTTCTCTGGTCCCTCACCGGCGTTCCTAGCTCCTCCCTCATTCCAAGTGACCGCATAGCAAGCCGCTTGTGTGCTTGCTCCTGAGCTGGCTCTTTGTGTCCATAAGACACACAGGGCAGGGCCGCCCTACCCTCCGCTCCCTCCTCACTGGCTGTGATTGACAACAGTGGCAGCCAATGGCTGCCACTGCTGTGTCTGAGCCAATGAGGAGGGAGAGAGCCTTCGCTCTTGTTCACATCGCAGGATCAAGATCGGGCTCACGTAAAAAAAAAAGGGGAGCTGCACAGAGAAGGTTTTTTTACCTTAACGCAATAACAAAACATTTTAACAACCATTTAAGCACTTGCTGACCGCCAACAATACAGTTACTGCTGGCAGGCCATGCTCATGCGCACTGCATGTGGTGCGCTGCACCCTGCAACCACTGTGTCCTCCGGACACAGCTGATTGTGGTGCTCGGTATCGGCCCACTGTGAGAGGCCCAGATTCCACGGTGATCACTGTGCGATCACATATCAATGGAATCTATTCATGACATTGTGTACTAATGTATGTGATCTGTGATTGGTCACCAGTGATCACATGGTACCTGGGCCAATCACAGCATCCTATACCATGTGATAGCTGAGGGCCAATCACAGCATCACAATAGTAAGTAATGAGCCATGAATGAAAGCCATTCATGACAGTTCAAATGGTTGCTGTTACAGTTATCATCATTGTAACAAGCAATCACAGTATAAAAAAGAATACAAAAATTAATATAAAAAATGCTGATCACCCACCCAGAGTAGTACAGTGTGACTATGGTGACCTTGAACTACTTTGATGAAAAGATGTAAAACAAAATGTAAAGATGTTTTTTGTTTTTTTTTACATACTGTCACCAGTCAGTATCCCTGATCACTGCCACACCAGTTATATGATGACACTGTACTGCACTGGTGATAGTATGTAAATAAAAAGAAAGTTAAAAAAAAAACACGTTATTTAATTTCTTCATTTTCCAAAAAATTGTGACAAAAAATGACAACTTCAAAAAACTCGCCATGCATTTTACTGATTACCTTGGACTGTCTACTTTCCAAAAAAGAATCATTTTGGGATGTGTTTGTAGTGTCTGACATTTTAGGCCATCCACAAATGAGATGACTGCCTGAAGTCTGGAACCCATGGACATTACCAAAGACTGGGTTTCCTCCTTTCTGATGCTTTGCCAGGCTCTAACTGCAGCTGTCTTCAGTTGTTCTTTGTTTGTGGGTTCTTCTGCCTTTAGTTTTGCCTTCAGCAAGTGAAATTCATGCTCAATTGGGTTTAGATCAGGTGATTGACTCGGCCATTGCAGAATATTCCACTTCTTTTCCTTCAAAAGCTCCTGGGTTGCTTTTGCAGTGTGTTTTGGATCATTGTCCATCTGTACTGTGAAGCTGCATTTGGCTGAATCTGGGCTGACTGTATATCTCTAAACAGTGCAGAATACATCCGGCTGCTTCTGTCTTCTGTCACATCATCAATAAACACCAATGACCCAGTGCCACTGGAAGCCATGCATGCTCATGCCATCACACTGCAAGCTCCACCATATTTTACAGATGATGTTGTGTGCTTAGGGTCATGAGCTGTTCCAAGCCTTCTCGCACTTTTTTCTTCCTGTCATTCTGGTACAGATTAATCTTAGTTTCATCTGTCCAAAGAATGCTTTTCCAGAACTGGTCTGACTTTTTTAGATTTTTTTTGGCAAAGTCTAATCTGGCTTTTCTATTCTTCATGTTTATGAATGGTTTGCACCTTGTGGCGAACCCTCAAATACCCCCTGTACAGGGGCGGACTGACCATTCGGGCACTCGGGCACTGCCTGAGGGCCCTTTGCCACTAAGAGGCCCCATCAGGGTTGCCAGTCTCAATAAAACCAGGGACAGTATGTAAAAATCTGTGTTTTTTTTTTAATCCCAAGATTATAGCTGTCCGCCTCTCCAGTACCTTTTCAGTGTGTGTATGTGTATACTGTGTGTCTGTGTGTATACTTTATGTGTGTGTGTGTGTGTATACTGTGTGGCCCCATAATCTATTGCCTGGGGGCCCCATAATCTCCTATTGCCCAGGGGCCCCATAATCTCCTATTGCCCGGGGGCCCCATGAGTTGTCAGTCCGCCCCTGCCCTTGTATTTGCTCTCGTGAAGTCTTCTCTTGATTGTAGACTTTGACAATGATACCCCAACCTCCTGGAGAGTGTCCTTCACTTGTCTGGATGTTGTGAGTGGGTTTTTCTTTACTATAGAGAAGATCCTGTGATCATCCACCACTGTTGTCTTCCATGGACGTCCAGGCCTTTTTATGTTGTTGAGCTCACCGGTGCGTTCTTCTTTCCTCAGAATGTACCAAACTGTTGAATTGGTCACTCCTAATGTTGCTGCTATCTCTTTGATGGATTTGTTTAGTTTTTGAAGCCTAATGCCGCGTACACACGAGCGGACATTACGGCGGACTTTGCCCGGCGGACTTTTCGACGTACTTTCCGACGGACTTTGTGAATGAACGGACTTGCCTACACACAATCCACCAAAGTCCGTCAAATTCGTACGTGATGACGTACGACCGGACTAAAACAAGGAAGTTCATAGCCAGTAGCCAATAGCTGCCCTAGCGTGGCTTTTTGTCCGTCGAACTAGCATACAGACGGCGGACTTTTCGACCGGACTCGATTTCAACGGATAAATTTAAAACAAGTTTCAAATCTAATTCCGTCGAACTTTTGAGAAAACAAAGTCCACTGGAGCCCACACACATCGAATTGTCCGACGAAATCCAGTCCGCCGGGCAAAGTCCGCCGTAATGTCCGCTCGTGTGTACGCGGCATTACAGTTTCACTTGCATGGACAGCTCCTTTGAACGCATGATGTAGGTTCACAGCAATATATTCCAAATGCAAATACCACACTTAGAATTAACTCCAGACCTTTTACCTGCCTAATTGATCAAGAAATAACAAATTAGTAGCCCACACCTGGCCCCGAAACAGCTTTTGATTTAATTGTCCAATTACTTTTGGTCCCTTAAAAAAAGGGGGGGGGGGGGGTGACTATTCTTCAGAGTTGTAATTCCTAAACCATTCCTCTGAGTTGGATGTACATACCCTCAAATTAAACCTGAGAGTGTGCACTTTCGGCCCATATCCATTATATACATATAGCTGGAATATGTTTTGGTAAATACCTGAAAAAAAAATTGTGCCTGTGTCCAAATATATATATGGACCTAACTGTATATACCATAGTTGGTAGAATCTATAACTTTCACACAGACTAAATAATATACACTGATTTGGGTGATTTTTAATAAAGAAATGTAGCAGAATACATTTTGGCCTGAATTTATGAAAAAACAGAAACTAAGAAAAATGTGTTTGGTATTTTTTCCTTTATATAGCAAAAAAAAAAAAAAACAGTGGGGATTAAATACCACCAAAACAAAGCTCTATATGTGTGAAAAAAATCATATCAATTAAATTTTGGTGCATGACCGAGCAATTGCCAGTTAAAGCAGTACAGTGCAAAATAGCAAAAAATGCTCTGGTCATGAAGGGGGTAAAACTCTCTGGAGGTCAAGAGGTTAAGCAAGCCATACATGGATTGAAAGATGAATGTATGGGCTGCCTTGCTCTAATTTCATATTACGGTACACATTCTCTAAATTGACATGAACTATCCTTATGCTGCTAGCCTTAGTAAATAGATAGGAAAGTGCATTATATTTACTTGTTTTAAACTTTTTTTTTTTTACATTTCATCTTTTGCTTCCTCTTACCTGGCCTGGGCCAAATAATGTTATACATCCCAGGAGTCTTCGTGGAATTTTTTTCTTCATCTGGAGGAGGGAAGAAGGGACTTTCTCAACTAAGCACACCCTCCTGCCTGCATGCTTGAGCTTAGAGCAGATGGATTCCAGGAAGTAATTACTACATGAACATAGGCGTGCCCACGAGGTGTGCCCAGGCACACCCTAATCATCCCTGTGCTCTGTCGGTGTTTCACACCTTTTGTTAGTTCTGACTGACTGTAAAATGTCTGTCCTGTCCCTGTGTAACTCAGTCACCACCACTGGGGTCGGGTCCAGCCGGCAAAAACAGCTGTGCTGCAAGTGAGAGATGATTGAGCAGGGAACTAGGACCACAGCCACGGAGTAACCCAGCCGCATTTTCCTATGTAGCTTCTATAGTTCCGGCTGTAGGTCCCACAGGCACCGGCAGAGTGATCTACATCTGCACTCCGCCCCCCCCCCCCCCCCCGGCCTCTATCACCCTTAGAAGCAGCGGACTAGCGGAGCCTGGAGAGCAGCAGACGAGTGGCTGCAGCCTGCTAGATTGAGGTGAGCACTGCAGTGAGTGAGACAGCACTGAGCAGGGCCGGACTGGCCTACAGGGATACCGGGATATCTCCCGGTAGGCCGCCTGCCCTGGGGCCGCTTTAAGCTGCGACTGCAGCGCTCTCCTCCTTCTGTCCTCTGGTGCTCGTATATCACGGAGCTGGGTCTATGTGCGAGGTCCCGTCCCCCTAGACCGGCTCGTGTGATAGTAGATTGAATCAATGTTCCGCCTATCACATGAGCCGGTCTAGGGGGGCGGGACCTTGCACACAGACCCAGCTCCGTGATATACGAGCGCCAGAAAACAGAGGGAAGAGAGCACTGTGTTATCCAGAAAAAGGTGAGGCTGACATTAGTGGGCACAGAGGCTGCAATTGGTGGGCACAGAGGCTGCAGTTGGTGGGCAGAGAGGCTGCAAAGAAAGACAAAGCCATCTTTATACAGTGTCTTTGTCCACTTGCTTGACTGAGATGTTTTACTCAAGAGATGACACAATCATACAAATCCAGTTTACAAATGTCTGACACAGATCAGCCCCTGCTGCAGCCCTTGCTTTGTGACTTGTGACCTTGTGGCACTCAGGAATGACCCCCTTCCCAGTCCAAAATACACCGCAGTTCATTATTAGATGTAGAAAGTCGAGCCCCGAGCAAAGTATAGATTTTTATTTTTCATACCTGTGAAGTTCAGGGCCTCTACAGAAGTGCTGGAATACAGTCAGATCATAGCATCTAGTGGTGTCTCCTATAATGTAGTCTAGGACCCTTGTGCATTTTTTTTCTGATGACAGGTTCCCTTGATTTTTTGGCAAATGCAGAATGACGAATGTATGAATCAGCTGCATTGCTCTACCAACCCCCTATCTTTGTGTGCCTCAGATATATTGGGGTTGATTTACTAAAGGCAAATAGATTGTGCACTTTGCAAGTCCATTTGCACGCTGCAAGTGCACTTGTTTCAGAGTTTAGTAAATGAGGTGAAGCTTCTCTTTGTAAAGAATACCCAATCACAGGCAAGCAATGTTAATTTTGGCGTCAAATTTTGATTTCCTTTTAGTCATAGTCTTTTGACTAAAATGCCATTTTAGTTTTAGTCATATTTTAGTCATCTGAATTGTTTTAGTTTTAGTCGTTTATGCAGTACATTTTAGTAGACTAAAATAAGTTTAGTCGATTAAAATCGAATGGGTTTAGTTAAATTGTAGTGCATTTTTTAAGCATTTCTCTAGAATTTCCAAACTCATTATATACTCCTGGAGCAAAAAAATATATAACATCATGTTATTTTTTATGGTATTAAGGTGTGAACAAACTACACAGACATTCTGGACGGTGGTGCGAGGAGGCCTGAGATGCACAGTGCTTTGGATAGCGGTCAAGGAGGCCTGTAATGCATTGCACAGTGCTCTGGACGGTGGTCGAGGAGGCCTGTAATGCATTGCACAGTGCTCTGGACGGTGGTTTGAGGAGGCCTGTAATGCACAGTGCTCTGGACAGTGGTCTGAGGAGGACTGTAATGCACAGTGCTCTGGACAGTGGTCTGAGGAGGACTGTAATGCACAGTGCTCTGGACAGTGGTCTGAAGAGGCCTGTAATGCACAGTGCTCTGGATGGTCTGAGGAGGCCTGTAATGCACAGTGCTCTGGATGGTCTGAGGGGGCCTGTAATGCACAGTGCTCTAGACAGTGGTCTGAGGAGGCCTGTAATGCACAGTGCTCTGAACGGTGGTCTGAGGAGGCCTGTAATGCACAGTGCTCTGAGGAGGCCTGTAATGCACAGTGCTCTGGATGGTCTGAGGAGGCCTGTAATGCACAGTGCTCTGAACGGTGGTCTGAGGAGGCCTGTAATGCACAGTGCTCTGGATGGTCTGAGGGGGCCTGTAATGCACAGTGCTCTAGACAGTGGTCTGAGGAGGCCTGTAATGCACAGTGCTCTGAACGGTGGTCTGAGGAGGCCTGTAATGCACAGTGCTCTGAGGAGGCCTGTAATGCACAGTGCTCTGGATGGTCTGAGGAGGCCTGTAATGCACAGTGCTCTGAACGGTGGTCTGAGGAGGCCTGTAATGCACAGGGCTCTGGACGGTGGTCTGAGGAGGCATGTAAATGCTGCACAGTGGTCTGGACGGTATAAGGAGGCTTGTAATGCACACAGTGCTCTGGACGATCTGTGGAGGCCTGTAACGCAAAGTGCTCTGGAGGGTGGTCTGAGGAGGCCTGTAATGCTCAGTGCTAAGGATAGTGGTCTGAGGAGGCTAATGCACAAAGTGCTGTGGCTGGTCATCTGAGGAGGCCTGTAAAGCTGCACAGTGCTAAGCATGCCACACCACTAAGCCCTCTACGGTCGCTACCTTGCTTGCTGGGAGGGTAAACGCTCACGGGCTTTACAGGCGGAACTCAGAGGAAACCAGAAGTTCACATGAGTACAGTGCCTTGATAAAGTATTCATACCCATTGAAATTTTCCACATTTTGTCATGTTACAATCAAAAAAGTAAATGTATATTATTGGGATTTTATTTTATAGACCAACAGAAAGTGGCACAAAATTGTGAAGTGGAAGGAAAATGATAAATGTTTTTCAATTTTTTTTACAAATAAATATCTGAAAAGTGTAGTGTGCATTTGTGTTCAGCCCCCTTTACTCTGATACCCCTAACTAAAATCTAGTGGAACCAATTGCCTTTACAAGTACCTAATTAGTAAATAGAGTCCACCTGTGTGTAATTTAATCTCAGTATAAATACAGCAGTTCTGTGAAGCCCTCAGAGGTTTGTTAGAAAACCTTAGTGAACAGCACCATGAAGGCCAAGGAACACACCAGACAGGTCAGGTATAAAGTTGTGGAGATGTTTTAAGCAGGGTTAGGTTATAAAAAAAATCCCAAGCTTTGAACATCTCACGGAGCTCTGTTCAATCCATCATCCGAAAATGGAAAGAGTATGGCACAACTGCAAACCTACCAAGACATGGCCGTCCACCTAAACTGACAGGCCGGGCAAGGAGAGCATTAATCAGAGAAGCAGCCAAGAGGCCCATGGTAACTCTGGAGGAGCTGCAGAGATCCACAGCTCAGGTGGGAGAATCTGTGCACAGGACAACTATTAGTCGTGTTCTCCACAAATCTGACCATTATGGAAGAGTGGCAAGAAGAAAGACATTGTTGAAAGAAAGTCATAAGAAGTCCTGTTTACAGTTTACGAGAAGCCATGTGGGGGACACAGCAAACATGTGGAAGAAGGTGCTCTGGTCAGATGAGACCAAAATTTTACTTTTTGGCCTAAAAGCAAAACGCTATGTGTGGTGGAAATCCAACATTGCACATCACCCTGAACACACCATCCCCACCGTGAAACATGGTGGTGGCAGCATCATGTTGTGGGGATGCTTTTCTTCTGCAGGGACAGGGAAGCTGGTCAAAGTTGATGGGAAGATGGATGGAGCCAAATACAGGGCAATCTTATGCCGCGTACACACGAGCGGACTTTACGGCGGACTTTGCCCGGCGGACTGGATTTCGTCGGACAATTCGATGTGTGTGGGCTCCAGCGGACTTTGTTTTCTCAAAAGTTGGACGGAATTAGATTTGAAACTTGTTTAAAATTTATCCGTTGAAATCGAGTCCGGTCGAAAAGTCCGCCGTCTGTATGCTAGTTCGACGGACTAAAAAGCCACGCTAGGGCAGCTATTGGCTACTGGCTATGAACTTCCTTGTTTTAGTCCGGCCGTACGTCATCACGTATGAATTCGACGGACTTTGGTGGATTGTGTGTAGGCAAGTCCGTTCATTCAGAAAGTCCGTCGGAAAGTACGTCGAAAAATCCGCCGGGCAAAGTCCGCCGTAAAGTCCGCTCGTGTGTACGCGGCATTAGAAGAAAACCTGTTAGCATCTGCAAAAGACTTGAGACTGGGGCGGAGGTTCACCTTCCAGCAGGACAACGACCCTAAACATACAGCCAGAGCTACAATGGAATGGTTTAGAGCAAAGCATATTCATGTGTTAGAATGGTCCAGTCCTAAATCCAATTGAAAATCTTTGGCAAGACTTGAAAATTGCTGTTCACAGACGCTCTCCATCCAATATGACAGAGCTTGAGATATTTTGCAAAGAAGAATGGGCAAAAATGTCCCTCTCTAGATGTGCAAAGCTGGTAGAGACATCCCCAAAAAGACTTGCAGCTGTAATTGCAGAGAAAGGTGGTTCTACAAAGTATTGACTCAGGGGGGCTGAATACAAATGCACGCCACACTTTTCACATATTTATTTGTAAAAAATGTTAAAAACCATTTAACATTTTCCTTCCACTTCACAATTATGAGCCACTTTGTGTTGGTCTATATCATAAAACCCCAATAAAATACATTTACATTTTTGGTTGCAACATGAGAAAATGTGGAAAATTTCAAGGGGTGTGATTACTTTTTCAAGGCACTGTAAATGTCCCTCCCTCACATTTTCGTTCCGTTTTTGTTCATCGACGAAAATGGAATTACATAGTTACATTGTAGTTGAGGTTGAAAAAAGACAAGTCCATCAAGTCCAACCTATGTGTGTGATTATGTGTCAGTATTACATTGTATATCCCTGTATGTTGCGGTCGTTCAGGTGCTTATCTAATAGTTTATTGAAACTATCGATGCTCCCCCGCTGAGACCACCGCCTGTGGAAGGGAATTCCACATCCTTGCCCCTCTTACAGTAAAGAACCCTCTACGTAGTTTAAGGTTAAACCTCTTTTCTTCTAATTTTAATGAGTGGCCACGTGTCTTAAACTTCACTCCGTGAAAAAGTTTTATCCCTCTTGTGGGGTCACCAGTACGGTATTTGTATATTGAAATCATATCCCCTCTCAAGCGTCTCTTCTCCAGAGAGAATAAGTTCAGTGCTCGCAACCTTTCCTCATAACTAAGATCCTCCAGACCCTTTATTAGCTTAGTTGCCCTTCTTTGTACTCGCTCCATTTCCAGTACATCCTTCCTGAGGACTGGTGCCCAGAACTGGACAGCATACTCTAGGTGCGGCCGGACCAGAGTCTTGTAGAGCGTCAATTGAGGAGGTCATTTTCATTATGGTTCGTCACTAAAAATATGCCGCCGACAAATTATGAGGAAAATATTTTTGTAGATTAAATTAACACTTCACAGCATTTTTGCTTGCACATAATTGGATGATGAAAGCCAGTAGAGGTTCCCTTCATTTACTAAGCTCTGGAACAAGCGCACTTGCAGAGTGCACGGTCTCCATTGGGTCTTGTCACCAGCAAGCTGTCTGAGAGAGGCGTTGTCTGCGCTGTCTTTCTTTATGAAATGAAATAATCTTATTGGCTGCTAAGGAGATCACAGACTGTTCTTCTTTTATTCCTTTTTATAAACACTGAACAGGTCCTATGCTGCCATTTGTAATGGGATAAAAACGTGATCGGGCGTCCTGCTTTCTCCTACTGTAATATGTCCCCAGATTATGTTTTTCATGTCTTGTGGAATCAATAGCAAATTAAAACTTTCGGGATGCAATTTCATTTGCTTTCTTTTTCTAAAATGGACTTTTCTGGTCTGTATACTCTAGAGACCTGGTATAATAAATTACTTTATACCAAGGACGTCCTTACATTTATCTTTAAAATGCTGTATGTTTATGCTTGTAAGGTCATTCGTATAGTTAAAAAGGCTCAAACATCAAAACTTCAAATGTGTATCGGGATTGCAAATGCAGATTCATTAATTACTTTAGTTGATGATACAATTGATCAGACTAGCTAATGTTCTGACTTATAAAATTGTTTATACTCCTAATGATACACTATATGAGCAGATGTTTGTGGACACCTGACCATCAACCCTTTCATGCCTAATGCCGCGTACACACGATCGGACATTCCGACAACAAAATCCATGTTTTTTTTCCGACGGATGTTGGCTCAAACTTGTCTTGAATACACACGGTCACACAAAGTTGGTTGGAAAGTCCAAACATCAAGAACGCGGTGACGTACAACACGTACGACGAGCCGAGAAAAATGAAGTTTAATAGCCAGTGCTGCTTTTCTGCTTGATTCTGAGCATGCGTGGAACTTTGTGCGTTAGAATTGTCTACACACGATCAGAATTTACGCAAATGGAATTTGTTGTCGGAAAATTTGAGAACCAGATCTCAAATTTTGTGCGGCGAAAATTCCGATGAAAACTGTCCGATGGAGGCTACACACGGTCGGAATTTTCGACAACAAGCTCCAATTGCACATTTTACGTCGGAAAGTCCGACCGTGTGTACGCGGGATAAGCCTATTTCTGAAATTTGTTGCTTACAAGTTAAAATACATCTTTTTTGCTAGAAAATTACTTAGAACCCCCCAAACATTTTATATATGATGCCTATTTAGGCGAAACGCGTCGGTTTGTTACGCTGAGCCCCCGGTTACGGTCTATTTTGAAGCTCTTGTTTTTATTCTGGAAAATGTAAGTGCAACTTTTATGTTTACAACAATAAATATTCCTTACGGAATTACGCTCTGTGCCCTGTTCTTCCTCTCTTTTCTCTTTATGGTTGGGCTTATTTGCCCATTCGGTTTACCTGCTTTATCCATCGTTTTGGAATGTTTGCCTGAAGACCGTATCCACTTAGTGAGCCTGAATTTCCTGGTCATCCTATAAAGCCGGTTTGACCCATCAGATGTACACCTGTATGAGTCTATCCTTTCTGGTAAGCGACTGGTGCTTTTGGTGGTGGATCATCTATGTTACCTCTGTCACATTTTGGACGTTCACTCAGGAGTTCTGTGACTGTCACCCATTTATGTTTTGAACTTCACCCTTTTGGAATACATTTGGGACTTGTCTGTGTCCCCTCCCTTTTTTTTTTTTTTCATATATTTACACCTTGGACATTAAATTCTCACGGAACATGTGTCACTATTTATATTGCTTTTTTTCATATGTCAATTTTATTTTCGATATTGATCATTATTTGCTTAGCGCTGCACATTTTCCATATATATTTCTATATATATTTTTAGCAGAGACCCTAGAGAATAAAATGGCGATCGTTGCAAATTTTTTATGTCACACAGTATTTGCGCAGTGGTCTTTCAAACGCAATTTTCTTGGGGAAAAAAGACACTTTCATAATTTAAAAAAAAACAAAACTGTACAGTTAGCCCAATTTTTTGTATAATGCGAAAGATGATGTTACGCTGAGTAAAAAGATAACTAACATGTCATGCTTTGAAATTGCGCACACACGTGGAATGGCGACAAACTACGGTACCAAAAAATCTCCATAGGCGACGCTTTAAAATTTTCTACTGTTTACAAGTTTACAGTTATAGAGGAAGTCTTGTGCTGAATTATTGCTCTCGCTCTAATGATCGCGGTGATACCTCACATTTGTGGTTTGAACACCGATTACATTACATTTGCGGGCGCGACTTACGTATGCGTTCGCTTCTGTGCACGAGCATGGAGGGACAGGCCGCTTAAAACATTTTTTATTTATTTATTTTTTTTTACACGGTTTTTAAAAAAAATTCTGATCGTTTTTATTGCTGTCACAAGGAATGTAAACATCCCTTGTGACAGTAATAGGCAGTGACAGGTACTCTTTATGGAGGGATCTGGGGTCTATAAAGACCCCAAATACCTCCTTTGCAGTAAAAAGTATTAAAAACACCCAAATCAGCGTTTTGGAATACTAGTGATTTTTTAAAATCTGTGCCATTGGCAGCCGAGTAAACCGGAAGTGATGTCATGACATCGCTACCGGGTTACTAGATAGGAGATCCGATTTTAGCCGATTCCGTTTCATTCGGGTCTTCGGCCAGCCGGTGGACATGTCGGCCGATCGCTCGGGCCTGCCGGTGGGTCGGGAGAACCCAGGAGAACTGCGGAAGGAGGCGGGGGCGGGGGACGTCCCCTCCCGCTCCTTAGGATAACAGCCAAGTGGCTTTTAGCCGCATCGGTTGTTATCACTAAAAAGCCAACCGCTGGCTCTAAAAAAAGGTACTGGGGTGAAGCGTGCAGCTGTATGCATCACCCCGGTATAACCCCTTCAAGCCGAGAACGCATATTTGCGTACGGTCGGTGTTAAGGGGTAAAGCTTCTTGGACATTCCTTTCCATAACCATAGGTAGTAACATGGAGTTGCCCCTCCTTCACAGCTTTGGCAGCCTTCATACACTTTGAAAGGCTTTCCACAAGACTTTGGAACGTGTCTATGGGAATTTAAGCCCATTCAGCATTTGTGCGGTCAGGTACTTATGTTGGATGAGAAGACCTAGCTTGCAGCTGACTTTAAAATTCATCCCAAAAACGTTCAGTATGGTTGAGGTCAGAGCTCTAAGCAGGTGACTCAAATTCATCTACAATGGGGGTCAGAAACTCGTCGATCCTGATCTACCCATCGACCGCGGGCAGTCAACGGGTAGATCGAGAACACGTTCCTGCTTTGCCTTCCCTCTCCCTCTAGCCCCCACTGCTCTCATCTTCACTGCAGAGCAGAGAGCAGGAGGCCGTACAGTACTGCCTTTCAAGTTAACCAGCAGGTGATTGGTTGTTAGGACATCAGGCTGTCCTAGCAACCAATCACCAGCTTGTTAATATGAAAAGTTAACTCCGGCAGTTACCATTCCTCTGTCCATTACTGTGCTGCCTCCTGATTTCTGCTCTGTACACCTGTTGTAAGGTTGGGGGGATGATGTGAAGGGGGCAAAGGACACTGCTGGGGCGGGCAGAGGGCACTACTGTGGGGGGCAGAGGAGAGGAAACTGCTATTGGGGCCAGAGGACACTGCTTTGGGGGGGCACAGGACAACACTGTGGGGTGGGGCAGAAAAGCAGAGGACACTATAGGGGGGGGGGTGATGTGAAGGGGGCAAAGGACACTGCTATGGGGGCAAGAGGACACTACAGTGAGGGGGGGTGATGTGAAGGGGGCAGAGGACACTGCTATGGAGAGATGGAGAGGCAGAGGACACCACAATGGGGGAGGGGGCAAAAGACACTGAGAACACTGCTATAGAGGTGATCTGAAGTGGGGCAGAGGACACTACCGTGACACACTATGTGTTCTTGGTGCCCTCTTTTTATTGGGGGCTTGAAAGTCAAAAAAGGCCGCCGCCTCCCTGGAGATCTTTAATTTCCTCTACGATGTCCCTCTGAAAGTTTGCCTACCCTTGCTCTACACCAAACTCATCAAACCATGCCTTTCTGGAGCTGACTTTGCGCACAGGGAAACAGTCATGCTGGAACGGAAAAGGTCCTTTCCCAAACATTCTATAAGGTTGGAAGCGTACAATTGTCTCCAATCTCTTTGTATGCTGTAGCATTAACCATACCTCTTACTGAAAACACTTGAACTCATTCACTTTTAAGGGTCTCCATATACTTTTGGCCTTTGAGGTAAGTGTGATGGGTAGGTGTCCACATGCTTTGGACACAAAGTGTAGTTCTATTCTAATTTTGAGAGCTGGGGGGATTGGCATCAACTATTAGTGGATGTGCTTTGCTAGGTTGCTGTTTTTCTTTTCATTTTCATTGCATTAACATATTTTTTTAAACCCTAAAATAAAACACACATCTTACAATTAAACCATGTAACTGGTTGTTGCATGCCACACATTTTACAGTTTCGATATCATTCCCTGTTATGGGATTATATTGTTGTCATGTCAACCATACAGACTGATACAAAGTGATAACACATGTATAAATAAGAGAGAAAAATCTAAAACAAACACAATTTTAAACAGTTCAAGGAGTCCACACATAAAGAGGGATGGATAATCCCCAAGAAAATCTCTAATTTCTTGCAGATCTAGAAAGCCAGGTCCAGCTTCAAAGTAATTAAAAAGTGTAAGCAAAAAGGGAACATGCATTACAAATATTTTTACTTGGGTAATACAAACTGATTGTGCGATAAATATGATATGCAGGCTGGGGTGACTGAAAATGCATAATGAAGTTCAACCTGACCCTACTCCTCCTATTCCTCCCCGCCAATCAATCAGACTGGTCACTGCATTAAGGGACCATAGGTAGGTTCAAAAGTGAGGGGGGGTGGAGCAATGGGTGTAAAAAGTTACATACAAATTTGGTTAACTATATATCATGCGTGTTTTGCTGTGTGGTCTGTTATATATTTTTCATCATATGCTCAGTTTGTATTGCCAAGGATTATGACAAGGTTACTTAGGGTAACACCTACAGTAGGACAGAACAAAAGAAAACCTGCTCAACATTAGAACTGCACAGAACCGCCAGGTTTCCTCTATCGGCCCATATGCGGCCAGTAGAGGCAACGTTCACATTAGAGTACAGATAAGACATCTGAGCAAAAACGCACCAACCAAGACATACACTATAAGGCCAAAGGTTTGTGCAAGCCTACCATTACACCTATGTGAGATTATTGGACACTCCATTACAAAATCATTATATTTAATATAGAGTTGCCCCCTTTCTTTGTGAGGCTTCACTATTCTCAGAAGGCATTCTACAATTTTGGAGGGTGTCTGTAGGAATTGGTACCTGACCAGTAAAAAGAGTATTTGTGAGGTCAGGTACTGATGTTGGCTGAGAAGACCTTGCTTTACAGTCCGTCCAAAAGGTGTTCAGTAGGGTTGAGGTCAGGGCCCTGTGCAGCTCACTCACATTTTTCCCCACCAAACCCGTAAAGCCATGTCTTTATGAAGAAGCTTTGTGCACAGGGGCACAGTCACTCTGGAAGTACTGGAGCACAAATAAGACACACGTAATTGTCTAAATCAGTGGTCACCAACCAGTGGTCCCTGGACCACTGCTAAAAATATATATATATATAATGTTTGGAGGTTCTAAGTAATTTTCTAGCAAAACAAAAACAGATGTTAACTTGTAAGCAACAAATGTCAGAAATTGACCTGGTCTTCAGGTGGTTAATGCAAGTAAGGGACTAAGTGAATTGAATTACCACCCTTATCAGCCATACAACCTGTGAATTAACCACTTGTCGACTGCCTGCCGTTGCTTGACGGCGGCAGTATGGCTCCCCTGCGCGAATAGTAGCTGTACGGCGGCCGCTTTAAGGGGTATAGGGGACGCGCCCCTTGCGTCACTTAGGAGCTGATGCATGTGCCCGGCGGCCGCGATGTCCGCCAGGCACCTGCGATGTCCGCCGGGCACCCGCGACTGCTCCTGACAGAGCCAGAATGGGGATCTGTGTGTGTCAACACACAAATCCCGGTTCTGTCAGGGGAGTAGAGACAGATTGTGTGTTCCTAATAAGTAGGAACAGCGATCGGTCTCCTCCCCCAGTCAGTCCCATCCCCCTACAGTTAGAACACACATTGAGGGAACACATTTAACCCCTTGATCGCCCCTAGTAGTGTTAACCCCTTCCCTGCCAGTGACATTTATACAGTATTTAGTGGCTATTTAAAGCTCTGATCGCTGTATAAATGTCAGTGGTTCCAAAAAGTGTCAAAAGTGTCCGATCTGTCCGCTGCAATGTCGCAGTCCCGCTAAAAATCACAGATCGCCGCCATTACTAGTAAAAAGAAAAAAAATAATAGAAATTGCATAAATATATCCCCAATTTTGTAGACGCTATAACTTTTGCATAAACCAATCAATATATGCTTATTGCGATTTTTTTACCAAAAATATGTAAAAGAATACATATCGGCCTAAATTGATGAAGAAATTATTTTTTTTCACATTTGGGGGGGATTTTTATTATAGCAAAAAGTACTAAATATTGTGTTTTTATTTTCAAAATTCTAAATTTTGTTTGTAGCGCAAAAAATAAAAACCGCAGAGGTGATCAAATACCACCAAAAGAAAGCTCTATTTGTGGGGAAAAAAAGGACATAAATTTTGTTTGGGTACAGCGTCGCACGACCGCGCAATTGTCAGCTAAAGCAACGCCATGCCGTATCACAAACAATGACCTGATCAGGAAGGGGGCAAATTCTTCCGGGGCTGAAGTGGTTAATATGTGTTTGATTTTAAAGGGATGAGGCAGCAACCCTAAGATTTACCCTCTCCGTTTGTCCTATTTACCATTATCATTGAAAGTGAAAGGAGAGGAAATCTTAAAAGTGAGGACACTAGTTCTGGTGACCTGGGGGACCCCAAGAGATTCCATTAATTTGCAGGAATTTCCTGTCACTTCCTGTCTTGGTCATCAGACAGGAAGTGAAGGTAAATCTCCTCAATGGGACAAAGAGTGCACAAATAAACCTTACAGGGGTTATAACCCTCCCTTGCTCTATCCAAAAAAAGTTGTGCCTATAGTTCTAAGTTAATTATAAACTACCTTCCTTTTCAATCAAATAGTTTTATGATGTAAATGACCCGTGAGAATAACTTCAATTCCTATCATGTGTGTACTGTATATGGCCAAGTTCCAGCCTTCGGAGTTGCGTGACCATTGAACAGTCACATATTGTTTCACTCCAAGTCACTGAGCCACAATACTGACGTGTTACACACAACATGTATAAAAGATCATTTAGTACCGTGTTCGTCAGGATGCTTCCCCTCCACGGGGACGCTGACCGTTCGTCTTAGGAATTTGGTTCTGGATGAGTCGCTTCTTCTTTCGCGGACTAACAGCGGATGAACCTATGCAGGAAACAGAAAGACTCCATATAGTTACAGGTGTCTGCTATAAAACATTGATCCACAGTTATTAACATTTTTTTAAAAAAATTTCTGGGACACTTTTCCGGTGAGTCTGTGAAACGTGCTTCATGTTGTCTCAGATGATCGACATCCCTTACACTCCCCATTAAATCTGAACGCCAAGCAAGTATTACAAAAAAATGACAAATGTGATGAAGTTAGATATTCTTGAAATGCAATAATATAAGTATGTCAATTATGTATTTATATTGGCTTACTGAAATCTTCTGTGCAGCAAATAATTAGCAAAATTAGGCTTTAAAACATTGTTGTCAGACAAATAATTTAATTTGTGTTAAGGTACTTTCTAAACAGACAGCAGGCTCGCTGCATTGCCTATTTGCAGTGGGAAAAAAAGTGAGTTCACAACTTGGCTGTGCTGTCTGGCAGCGATATCTGGATCATCAAAAAATCTTACAAATTTGAAAACATTTTTACAAATCAGGTAGCAAAGTTCACAAAAAGTGTGTATTGCCATTTTTTTATTTATTGTTTGGTTAATTAAAAAAAAAAAAACATCCAATTAAAATCATTTTTCCAATCTTTACATATACACCATATTGCCAAAGGTATTTGGATGCCTGCCCTTACACGCACATGAACTTTAATGGCATCCCAGTCTTTTTCAGGGGGCATCCCAGTCTTATGCTTGAAAAAGGAGCGCGCCTGTTTGTCTATACAGAGCGCATGCTCCGAAACATCGTCGCAACTGCCTGTGACGTCACCGCGCCCGATGCCTGCGTTCCACCGCTGACCAGAGCCAAGCCTCGGTCCCAGCTCTCCTAGATCATCCGGAAATCCTGCTGGACAGGACTTCCCTTCACATGGACAAGCTGTAATCAGGCAAAACAGCCAGTAGTGTATTTAGGTTTTGTGCTGCCCTAGGCCTGACTAAACTCGTGCACCTCCTAATTTAAATATGACCCACCCCTGTCTGTCAAGGCCTCACCCCTTCCTGTTTAAGACCCGCTTCTGAAGTTTTTGAGTGGGAACACTAGTTCTGAGGGCCTGGGGGGGAGGGGCAATGAATTCCCCTAATTTGCATGGATTTCCTCTCACTTCCTGTGTGGCTATGGGGCAGGAAGTGGAGGGAAATCTCTGCAATGGGACAGGGATGGTAAGAAAAAAAAATGACAGGGGCTATAACCCTCCCTTATTCTATCCACAATGAAAAAAAAAAGTGTTGCCTATAGTTTCTGCTAATTTTATGTAAAGGACTAAGAAGATATAACCAGCAGAAAACATATAGTACAGTGAGGAAGGTTTGTGGTCCAGGATGAGAGGACAGTCAAAATTAGAAGAGGTGCCACCCGCATACCTAAAGCAGTGCGGCTGCTTTATGGGGGCACTAGACTAATTTGCCTCTCAGCCCAGTCCGCCCCATAAGACTGGCGCTGCACTAACAGTGTAGCGCAAGCTGGAGGGGACTCTTTCCGTGCTGCCCCCCTGCAAAGTGCTGCCCTAGGCCTGGGCCTTTTCAGCCTAGGCCAGGATACAGTGTTGAAAACAGCGCTGGACGGATGCCACACTAAAGAGGACATGTGCTGGAAGTCTCTTTTCTTATATGTACTGTATCTACTCGAGTATAAGCTGAGTTTTTCAGCACATTTTTTTGTGCTGAAAGTGCCCCCCTCGGCTTATATGTCATTCTCTGCTGCAGAAAAGTGCTTGACATTTTCCGAACCGACTTTGGGGCCCCATATCTCGGGGCCACTTGGTGCTAGGAACCCCAAATGGATGTGCCGTAGTGCTAGTTCAACTGGGTTTACGCACCAAATTTAGGGTTCCTAGCACCAAGTGGCCCCGAGATACGGGGCCCCAAAGTCAGTCAACTGTGTCCATCTGCAGCAATGTCATTTCGGGACCCTTTGGGTCCAGAGACCCCAAATTTTGGCTGCAGCTAGGGGGCATCTAGGAACCCTTAACTATCGAGTTTGAAGTTCGAGGGACCTATGGCTGCAAATGGGCACAATGAGGCTGCAAATGGGCATTGTTGACCCTCTTTTCCACTTACAGTAGCTGTGCATTTCTCACCCTAGGCTTATACTCGAGTCAATACGGTTTCCCAGTTTTTTGTGGTAAAATTAGGTGCTTCGGCTTATATTCGGGTCGACTAATACTCGAGTATATACGGTAAGTGGATTTTTGCACCTGTAATACATTAAATGAAACTGGCTCTAACCTGGAGGCACCTCTTCTGTTCTTTTTTACATGGTTTGGAGTCTGCTCTCAACTTCCCCTTGAAGGTTTGACCTGGTGTATGGACTTGTTGCTAAAAATATACAGGTGCTTTATTCTTCCTTTCTCTCCATCATTTCCCTGTTGTTTTTAGTATTTATTCCTCCTCATCTGCACAAAGAATTTATAACAAGGGCTTGTTTGATGGACTTTTATATCATTTCATACCAAGTGACAGCGCCACCATCCCCTGTGTTTTTTTTAGTCCTAAACCTTGTGAACAGCCTTCCCAGAAGAGTTGAAGCTGTTATAGCTGCAATGGGTGGGCCAACTCAATATTGAACCCTACGGACTAAGACTGGAATGCCAATAAAGTTCATGTGCGTGTAAAGGCAGGTGTCCCAATACTTTTTGGTAATATAGTGTATTTCAATCTGTAGGCAGCCACTTGCTAGAACTGCCAAAAAAACCTTTTTTGCAAACATTGCAATAGTAATAAAACTGCAAACACAATTTTCTAGAATGTTAATCTTGCTTGAGATCAAACATTAGACAGCCGGTTGCATACAATATGGCATCCCCTGCGATCTCCTTAGGTTTACTGCACTGAGCATTTCAATTTTGTGAGTCAAATATCTGATGCAATGCATGACGTGCAGGGTTTCGTATTAAAGCAATAATACTGATCATTATAATCAATGACCTTGTACTTAGCACTTATTTTTAAATATTTTAGCAAGAACACTGGAATGGCCTACCTCCATATCTACAGAAGAGTAGTAAGCAAGGATCTGTAATAAAGTTAGCAAAAAAAAGAGAGAGCTCTTACAATGTATATACCGTAGTAATTGTAATGTGGATTATGTTTTCACAACAAAAATGAATTTATAATGCAATAATGTATTGCAAGGTGAATTTTAATTTTGTAATTTACAACACGTACACAGACATTGATGGACAGACAAAGACTAGGACAGTACAGAACGACTGACCACAGACTATGATGGATGGTCTGATGTAGGCACAGACAGACAGACAGACGGACAGACATTTCCCTCCAGTGCATCTAAAATATTGATCAGCATCAGACAAATCATCGTACAGAATTTTTAAAAAAACGAGTTTTGAGTGAGTTGAGGTGCGATTTTATATATATATGAGACCTGTAGTGTAATTTCAGTTCATATTTTGCATTATTATTGTCAGACTTTAAAGCGGATCTTCACTCTCTCAATCAACATTGACTATTTTTAATCCTTATGCTGCTAGCATTGGTAAATAAATAGGAAGGAATATTATATTTACTTGCTTTAAACTTTTTTTTTTTTTTACATTTCTTTAGTTACTTCCATATGTGGAAAATGATGTCATATATCCCAGGAGTCTAAGGAGGGGTGGAGTTTTTTTTCAGCTAAGCACACCCTCCTGCCTTCCTGCCTGCGATAAGGGCAGCTGGATTCCAGGAAGTACATGAATCATCTGCTGTTACTCAAGAGGGCTGCAGCTAGAAATGCTGGTGGGGGGGTTCAAAGTGATTTCCCAGCAAAATCAAGCATGTAGACATGGATGGATTGGGGGGGGGAGGGGGGGCGGGGGGCTTGCCAGATTAATTAACCACTTGCTTACTTAAACCCCCCTCCTGCCCAGACCAATTTTCAGTTTTCAGCGCTGTCACACTTTGAATGACAATTGCGCGGTCATACAACACTGTACTCAAATGAAATTTTTATCATTTTTTTCCCACAAATAGAGCTTTCTTTTGGTGGTATTTAATCACCTCTGGGGTTTTTATTTTTTGCTAAACAAACATAAAAAGACAGAAATTTTAGAAAAAAAAAAAAAAACATGTTTCATAGTTTGTTTCAAATTTTGCAAACGGGTAATTTTTCTCCTTCATTGATATTCGCTGATGAGGCTGCACTGATGGGCACAGATAAGGCGACACTGATGGGCACAGATAAGATGACACTGATAAGACGGCACTGATAAGATGGCACTGATGGGCACTGGTAGGTGGCACCGTTGGGCACTGGTAGGTGGCACTGGTAGGTGGTATTGATAGGCAGCACTGGTGATGACACACTGATTTATAGGTGGCACAGTGGGCACTGATAGGTGACACTTTGGGCACAGATGGGTGACACTGTGGGCACAGATGGGTGACACTGTGGGCACTGGTGGGTGGCGCTGGTGGGCAATGGTAGGTGACGCTGGTGGGCACAGAAGCCTCTCCACAATCGGGACCGATGTCCCTCTCGCATCCGCCGGTGACCGGCTTTTTTTTTTTCTCCTCATGCTGTCAACGTGAGGAGAAAAAGTAGCCGATTACTTGCTCTGTTCACGTCACATGATCAGCTGTCATTGGCTGACAGGTGATCATGTGGTAAGGGGTCGGGATCGACCCCTTACTCTGATCTGTGATCAGCCGAGTCTTATAGACTGCAGGGGGCGCGCAGGCCGTTCAAGCACAGGCAAATTAAGTCCTCGCTGTAGCCGTCTTTCGGCTATAGCGCGGACAGGAAGTGGTTAAATTGCATTTTTGGTTTGTGTTGTTCAGATGCAGTGTAGTTACGCTTTAACAATTTAAATTGCTTGCTGCTGTACATTTAGATAACCAAGTCTATATACGGTAAGGATTGGTAAATGCTCCTTCTAGTGGGCATCTGTATATTAGGAGTATATGACTATCACTGCTGTCTAATAGTCACTGCGATAACCTTTAGCCTATAGGAAGGGCAGCCCTAAATGAAAATTAGTTTAATATATATATATATATATATATATATATATATATATATATATATATATATATATATATATATATATATATATACATACACACACAGTATATAAAAACACATACATCTATCCACATAGAAAAATGCAGCCGTGAGAACGGACAGAACTCTGGAATTCAATGAAATATCAACACAATTGCTTTGAAAAGAGTATGTAAAATGGTGAAGTACTACATGTTCACAATCCACAGACATAGTCAAAGAACTGTTTGCAATTGTAATGTATGCAATCTTCCACTGGATCATTCACAGATCAGAATGTTGCATAAATCTGCTCATATACAGCGTGTACAATGTTCCTACACGTGCAGAGTCCTATCACCCTCCTCCGGTATGACTAGAAAGCCCTCTGACTACACCCTCTATATGTCTGCCCTCTCTGGAACTGTCCCTATGTGCCCTGTGGATCAGTCTGGCAAAAAAGAGGTTAATGCCGCTGGCTTTTTTCTTTGCCTCTGATTGGTGAAACAGATCGAGACTTTTCGGCTGATGGGTTAATTACAATAATTATCCTGTACAAGTAAAAGCAGTGGCTGTGAATACAGAGACATACTGCTTCATTCTAGATCTCTTTTTTTACCATTCTACTCCCTCACCCATTCTTTTCTTTCCCTACTCTTTTTCTCTCCCACTCTATTCCTTTTCTACTCTCTCCCTCACCCACTCTATTCTTTCCTTGCTCTCTACTCACCCACTCTATTCCTTCTTTATCCTCACCCATTGTATTCCTTCTTTATCCTTTCCCTCGCCAATTCTTTGCTCTTTATCCTCCCGAATAAATTCCTTCTTTACTCTCTTCATCGCCCATTTTTGTTTCCTTTCTTACACTCTTCCTCACTCTATTTCTTCTCTGCTCTATCCCTCACTCACTCCTTTCCTTCTTTACCCTCTCCCTTACCCACTTTATTCCTTATTTATCCTCTCCCACTCCCATTCTTTGCTCTTTATCTCGCCAACTCTATTCCTTGCTTACTCTCTTCATCACCCATTTGTTTCCTTTCTCACACTCTTCCTCACTCTATTCCTTCTATACTCTCTCCTGCACCCACCTTATACTGTTCATACTCGCCCACTTACATCCACTATTTTATTCCTACTCTCCTCTTCACCTATTCTTTTCCATCCTTACTCTCTCCTCGTCCACTATATCCCTTCTCTACTCTCTCCCTCTACTTTATTCCTTTCCTACCCTCTTCCTTCCTCTCCTCCCACTTTATTCCTTTCTTACTCTCTCGCTCATTCTCATCCTATCTCTTTCCTACACTCTTCAGTCTATTCCTTCCTTACTCTACCCACACCCACTGTATTCCATCCTTAGGCTAGCTATACACAGTTCAAATTTCAGTCAGTTTATCATGAACTGGCCAAAATTCCATTAGCAGATGCTGTTTGGCCACCACCGGATATCAGAACACAGTAACCCATCAGGGAGTATTCATTCATCCACGCTCTTATGCTCTTCCTCGCCCACTGTAATACTTCTACTACTTGCTTCCTCATCAACTTTATTCCTTCCCTGTGCTTTTCCTGTCCTTCACTTTATTCCTTCCCTCCTCTCCTCTCACCTGCTCTATTCCTTTCTTTCTCTCTTTCTAACCTATACTATTCATTCCTTACTATCTCATCACCCACTCTATTTCTTACTCTATCTCACCCTTTTTATTCTCTCTTTACTTCCTTTAACCCACTGTATTCCTTCCTCGTCCTCTTCCTTCCTTGCTGTCTTCTTCACACACTCTATTCATTTCTAATCGTCTTTCTCACTGACTCTATTCCTTCTTTACTCCCTTCCTCACCCACACTATTCCTCCCTTACTCCCTCCCTCGCCCATTCTATTCCTCCCTTACTCCCTCCCTCGCCCATTCTATTCCTCCCTTACCCCCTTCCTCGTCCACTCTATTCCTCCCCTACTCCCTCCCTCGCCCACTCTATTCCTCCCTTACTCCCTCCCTCGCCCATTCTATGCCTCCCTTACTCCCTCCTTCGCCCATTCTATTCCTCCCTTACTCCCTCTCTTGCCCACTCTATGCCTCCCTTACTCCCTCCCTCGCCAATTCTATTCCTCACTTACTCCCTCCCTCGCCCATTCTATGCCTCCCTTACTCCCTCCCTCGCCCATTCTATTCCTCCCTTACTCCCTCCCTCGCCCATTCTATTCCTCCCTTACTCCCTCCCTCGCCCATTCTATTCCTCCCTTACTCCTTCCATCGCCCATTCTATTCTTCCCTTACACCCGCCCATTCTATTCCTCCCTTACACCCTCCCTCGCCCATTCTATTCCTCCCTTACACCCTCCCTCGCCAATTCTATTCCTCCTATACTCCCTCCTTCGCCCATTCTATTCCTCCCTTACTCCCTCCCTCGCTCATTCTATTCCTTCCTTACTCCCTCCCTTGCCCATCCTATTCCTCCCTTACTCTCTCCCTTGCCCATTCTATTCCTCCCTTACACCCTCCCTCACCCATTCTATTCCTCCCTTACTCCCTCCCTCGCTCATTCTATTCCTTCCTTACTCCCTCTCTTGCCCATTCTATTACTCTCTTACTCTCTCCCTCGCCCATTCTATTCCTCCCTTACACCCTCCCTTGCCAATTCTATTCCTCCCTTACTCTTTCCCTCGCCCATTCTATTCCTCTCTTAATCCCTCTCTCACTCACTCTATTCCTCAGTTACTCCCTTCCTCACCCATTCTATTCCTCCCTTACTCACCCACTCTATTACTCTCATACTCTCCCTCACCCACTCCATTCCTCCCTTTCTCTCTCTCTCTCTTTCACTGTAGTCCTTCTTTATTTGCTCCCTCACCCCCCTTACTATTCCTTATTCTCTCCATTACCCATTCTATTCCTCCATTGCTCTCTCCTTACGACTGTATTGCTTCCTTAATCTTTTATTCACCCACTATTCGTTCCCTACCTTCTCAGCTCTCAATGCTCTACTTTTTTCTTACCTTTTTAATCACCTGTTCCATACCTTCCTTACTTTCTTTCTCATGTACTCTATTTCTTCTATACACTTTTCCTTACTCGCTCTACTCCTTCTCTACTCTCTCTCTCTCATATATTCTATTTCTTCCTTACTCTCTTTTTTTGCTTACTCTATTCATAATTCACTCCATTCCTTCTCTTCTCCGCTATTTTTTCCTACCATCTTCCTTTCCTGCTGTCTTTTTCATCAACTCTATTCCTTCCATGCTCTCTCCTTCACCCACTACACTCCCTTCCTTACTCTTTCTCTCACCCACTCTATTACTTTCTATGTTTTTCTCTATCCTTTTCTCACGCATTCTTCCCTAAGTCCACTACGCTTCTTCCTAAAGCCTCGTACATGCGCTTAGATTTTCGGATGACCAAACGTCTGCATTTTGTGGCATGCTAGTCTCATGTTGAAAGTGAAGAGGTTACTCACAATACGAAAATTCTCGTATGACAGAATACAACGTCAGAAGTGTCGTAATGTGTCGAATAGTTTTGTATATATTCTTTCGTTTCTGAGCATGCGTAGTCTTGCTCTTAAGGGTTTTTTTCGTACGAAAACCGTACTAATGAAACGAAAATTGGACGTTGAGTTCACATCCGACAAAAATGTTATAGTCTGCGCATCCAGCTTTTGTCTGACGAAAAAGTGAAATCGGCTGTCGAAAGCACCGTACTAATCATTCGAAAATCAGCAGACAGCTCGTCGTATGAATTTTTTCATCCAATTTTCGTATCATGTTTATGGGCCTTTAGTCAGTACTCACACGTTCTATTTCTTCTATTCTATTTCTTCCATGCTCTCTCCTCACCCAAGATGCTCCTTTCTGACTTTATTCCCAACCTCAGCCCTCCTTCCTTACTCTCCTCCTTTCACCCAGTCATGCTTTCCTACTCTCTTACTAACCCTAGAGATGCACCAATACCTGTTTTTTTATTGGCAAGTACGAGTACCGATACTTGTACTCAAGTAGTCACCGATAGCAATAACCGATACCTTTGCGCTGCGATTTGAGGCCATACTAAATGAATGGGCTCAAACCGCACTGCAAATAATCACATGTAATTTAAGCAGGAATGCAGTGCAATACCTGTCCGACTTGCATACAGTTTCCCGTACGGCTCCTGTGTGAACCCAGGCAAAAGTCACTATGACAAGCCTGTTTTCACACAGGAGCGGTGGGGGAAACCGCATGTGATTCACACAGGAATCACACCGCATTTCTTTGCAGTGCTATTTGAGCCCATACATCTTGTATGGGCTCAAATCGCATCGCAAAGGTATCGGAGCATTTGCACGAGTACAAGTACTCATGCAAATACTTAGTATCGGCCCCAATACCAATACCAGTATCAGTGTAACCCTACCTAACCCACAGTACTACTTATTCCTCCCTACCCTCTTCTTCATCCAAGCAGTTCCTTCCTCACCCTCTTCCTTACCTTCTTTGTGTCTTACTCTTTTCCTCAAGCGCGTTATTTCTTCCTTACTAACAGTCTATTATTCTTTCCGGTATAAAGTCTTATGCTGCGTACACACGATCGGAATTTCTGACAACAAAACCGTGGATTTTTTTCCGAAGGATGTTGGCTCAAACTTGTCTTGCATACACACGGTAACACAAATGTTGTTGGAAATTCCAAATGTAAGAACGTGATGACGTACAAGACGTACGACGAGCCGAGAAAAAGGAAGTTCAATAGACAGAGCGGCATCTTCTACTTGATTCCGAGCATGCGTAAGCTTTTGTGCAACGGACTTGTGTACACACAAGTGAACAAGTGAAGTTGGAGGAAAATTTGAGAACCTGCTTTCAAACATTTGTGGCCAGAAATTCCGACAGCAAATGTTCGATGGAACATACACACGGACGGACTTTCCGACAACAAGCTCACATCGAACATTTCCTGTCGGAAAGTCCGACCGTGTGTACACGGCATTATTCTCCCCCTTACACACTTTATTCCTTCCTTACAGTATGTTCCTCAAAGAGGAATCTTTTCAACACCCTAATTCCCACTCTGCTTTCTTCCTCTCACACCCTCAGTTACTTTCCTTCCTCTCAATATCACATTGTCTGATTCTCTCCCCTTCACATACTCTATTACTTTCTTTCTTTGTGAAGTCCCTTTCCCTCACCCACCCACCAATTTACTCTTACCCACTATGGTGTCCTACTCTTTTTCACTTACCTTAATTCCCACTCGTGCCTTCCCTTATGAAGATCAATAATACAACTATCAGTCCCTCCCATCACACAAGGGTACTAGATGTAATCTTATGACCCGTACACACGATCGGAAATTCCGCCAGCAACAGTCCGATGTGAGCCTTTGGTCGGAAATTCCGACCGTGTGTATGCTCCATCGGACTTTTGCTGGCAGAATTTGTGCCAGCAAAAGATTGAGAGCATGTTCTCTATTTTTCCGTTGGAAAAGCCATCCAAGATTTTTCCGACGGAAATTCCGACCGTGTGTACGGGGCATAAGACTCTGACCCATCCTTTCAGCCCCAAATCTAATCGCTATCAAAAGCTTGTAGACTTCACCTCTGTAAGATCTCTAAAATTGGCCCCTTGTTAAAGAGGAGTTCCACCCGAGGTCCAGTAAAAAAAAAAAAAAAAATTAAAAGTCAGCAGCTACAAATACTGCAGCTGCTGACTTTTAATTGGACACTTACCTGTCCCTGGGTCCAGCGATGCGGGGGATCGAAGCCCCGCTCGTCTCCCCCTCCGTTCAGCGGCGCCGGCATTGCAACTGTGGGCGCCGGGCTGTGGCTTCACAGCCTGGCACCCACTGCGCATGCGCGAGCGGCGCCGCGCGCCGTGATTGGCCGCTCAGTCACCTGGGACCTGTAATGGGTCCCAGATGATTGACAGGAGGGAGGGAGCAGAGCTGAGCCCTTCCTGTGCCGAGGGGGAAGTGATGTCACCAGCCCAGGCACTGGAAGAGGCAGACTACAAGGGACCACCTAGCAACAGGCATTTAGAGGTAAGTAAAAAAATAAAAAAAAATCCAAATTTTTTTTGTATTTTTTTTTTAATTTTTCATGTAGTTTTTTTTTTTGGGTGGAACCCCACTTTAACTAATGAAACCATCAAGCTACTCAATTAGTCCCTTGTTATCTCTTACTTTGACTATTGCAACTCCTATCTTTTAGGCCTACCACTACGCAGGCTATCCCCTCTTCAGTTTATAATGAAAGCTGCTGCCAGACTTATCTACCCTACCAACCGCTCATTGTTTGCCATTCCTCTCTGTCAATGTCAATTGCCCAGCAAATTAAATTCAAAATACGAACAACATACAAAGCCATGCACAGCTCTGCCCCCAGCTACATCACTAATCTCCAAGTATCACCCAAACCATCGGCTCTACTCCTCCCAAGACCTCAAGCTCTCAGGCTCTCATGTCTCCTCCTCCCATGCTCGCCTCCAGGACTTCTCCAGAGCCTCCCATCCTCTGGAACTCTCTACCTCAATCTGTCTGGCTATCTCCTACTCTGGCTGCCTTTAGGCGATCCCTGAACCCTCATCTCTTTAGGAAAGCCTATTCCACTTCCAACTAACTACTGAACTTTTATCACTTCTATCAGCTCACCCCCCACAGTTACTTATATATTTCAAGTACTTATATGGCGCCATCAATTTACGCAGTGCTTTACATACGTGTTATACATTCACATCAGTCCCTGCCTTCAAGGAGCTTACAATCTAAAAGTTCCTAACTCACATTTATACATACACATTCTAGAGCCAATTTAGACAGGAGCCAAGTACCTACCAGCATATCTTTGGAGTGTGGGAGGAAACCGGAGTACCTGGAGGAAACCCACGCAGGCACAGGGAGAACATACTCCAGGCAGGTAGTGCCGTGGTTAGGATTCAAATCAACGACCCTCGTGCTGCCAAGCGGAAGTGCTCATCACTTAGCCATTGTGCTGCCCAGTTATAACTTCTTGTGCCACTTGCCCCACCCTATTAGATTGTAAGCTCTTATGAGCAGGGCCCTCTTAAAGTGGTAGTAAGCTCAGTTTTACTACTTGCACCTACAGGTAAGCTTATAATAAAGCTTAACTGTAAGTACTGTAAATATCTCTTAAACTTGCACTGTTTAGGAGATATTCACACTGCATGTAGCTGGTTACATAGTTACATAGTAGGTGAGGTAGAAAAAAGACACATGTCCATCAAGTCCAACCTATGTGTGTGATTATGTGTCAGTATTACATTGTATATCCCTGTATGTTGCGGTCGTTCAGGTGCTTATCGAATAGTTTCTTGAAACTATTGATGCTCCTTGCTGAGACCACCGCCTGTGGAAGGGAATTCCACATCCTTGCCGCTCTTACAGTAAAGAACCCTCTACGTAGTTTAAGGTTAAACCTCTTTTCTTCTAATTTTAATGAGTGGCCACGAGTCTTATTAAACTCTCTTCTGCGAAAAAGTTTTATCCCTATTGTGGGGTCACCAGTACGGTATTTGTATATTGAAATCATATCCCCTCTCAAGCGTCTCTTCTCCAGAGAGAATAAGTTCAGTGCTCGCAACCTTTCCTCATAACTAAGATCCTCCAGACCCTTTATTAGCTTTGTTGCCCTTCTTTGTACTCGCTCCATTTCCAGTACATCCTTCCTGAGGACTGGTGCCCAGAACTGGACAGCATACTCCAGGTGCGGCCGGACCAGAGTCTTGTAGAGCGGGAGAATTATCGTTTTATCTCTGGAGTTGATCCCCTTTTTAATGCCAATATTCTGTTTGCTTTATTAGCAGCAGCTTGGCATTGCATGCCATTGCTGAGCCTATCATCTACTAGGACCCCCAGGTCCTTTTCCATTCTAGATTCCCCCAGAGGTTCTCCCCCCAGTGTATAGATTGCATTCATATTTTTGCCACCCAAATGCATTATTTTACATTTTTGTAATGTATTTTTGCATTTTTGATAAGAATAAACTACACTTCTCATCTTATTTTGTGGCCCACCTCACTTAAAGTCCCATGACCAATATCTTGTTTTTATGTGAAATATTTCGGGATGGAGGTGGATCACGGTGTATGCCTCAGATCATTCTTTGGTTTATGTTGTCATATGTGAACCCAGCCTTAAGGTATGTCCCTCATACGTACGCGATGCATACAAGCACATTATGACATTGCCTTGCAGGGGAGGTTTTTTGTTTTTGTTTTTTTAACTGCGGTTTACTACTGCTTTAACCCTCCTGCATTTTATTGTATTGTGACTGTACTGTCACCCTTTAGATTGAAAAGTGCTGCACAAACTGTTGGCGTCATATAAATCCTGTATAATAATGATAATAATTCCCGGTGGTGGAGAAAGTGTCATTTATCGATTCCTAGGTGCACCCCTTAATGGTTCAATCCTCACCAACTGGGCAGATGGATGGATGGGTATGGGAATGGGCTGATTATGGCTAACTATATCATACCTCCCAACATTTTGAGATTGTAATGAGGAACACCTACCAGCAAACGTATGTAGGCATAGGACACGCCCCCTGTCACACCCCCTTAAAGGAGAATTAACCCAAAAAAATCATTAAATCCACAAGGGCTTTTTTTTACAGCTACTATTTCTTTATACTGGCGTTTAGAATTTACAAATGCAGCAATTTAGAATTTGCATGAAAGGTTTATCACTGGGAAACACTTTTTGAAAGATAAAAAGTGCATTTTATATACAACGATATAGATCAGACCAAAATGAGAGACAAAAAGGAGTAAAGAGGGACACTGCTCCAAATCAGGGACAGTCCCTCGAAATTAGGGACAGTTGGGAGCTATGCTATATGATACCCCTTGCTCCCTCGCACTGTGAATCCCTATTGACTCCTTCTCCTCCC
>JBBDGP010004174.1:0-56366 GCA_037952835.1 Lithobates septentrionalis
TGTATACCCGCACATACATTTTTTTCTTAACCAAAAAAACCTGTAAGGCGCAGGCATAATGAGCTAGTATGCAGCCCATACTAGCTCATTATGAAATGCTCACCTTAGAATAGGAAGCAATACAAAGAGAACAGGAGACTTTTTATCACAAGCACATGGTACAGCCACCACATATCAGGAATACGGAATGTTGGGGTAAGATTGTGTAAAGATGATGGGTGTCATACTGCTGGGTGGTACCCGGACTGAGAACGGCGGGTGTACAATATGGTTGAGGATTCAGAGTTCCCGTTTTTTTTTTCTCGGTTTCTAAATTTGGTGTCTTGTGAAGGAAATTGATTGTTGACACTTCTCTCCCGTTCAGCTTTCTGAACACCTTGTAATTCCTCCAGCTATGTTGCGGCTTTTTGTGAAATGAAATACTAAACACGAGTGTTGGGTTGTATAATTGGAAACAATGTGTGACTTCCTGTATGGAGACATTCTCATTACATTCCACTAAAAATACACAACTGAAATGCACACATTGGAGCTGCACTAAAAATCCCGTCCAGCTGTACACCGTATGATGTATAGATACCGAGATTACTGGATTGTCTCCTATTCTCTGCCTGGTTATGGTCATCTGCTGTGTACAACCACTTCATGGTCCTCTACTGTGTACAACCACTTCATGGTCCTCTACTGTGTACAACCACTTCATGGTCCTCTACTGTGTACAACCCCTTCATGGTCCTCTACTGTGTACAACCCCTTCATGGTCCTCTACTGTGTACAACCCCTTCATGGTCCTCTACTGTGTACAACCACTTCATGGTCATCTACTGTGTACAACCCCTTCATGGTCCTCTACTGTGTACAACCACTTCATGGTCTTCTACTGTGTACAACCACTTCATGGTCCTCTACTGTGTACAACCACTTCATGGTCCTCTACTGTGTACAACCACTTCATGGTCATCTACTGTGTACAACCACTTCATGGTCATCTACTGTGTACAACCACTTCATGGTCCTCTACTGTGTACAACCACTTCATGGTCCTCTACTGTGTACAACCACTTCATGGTCCTCTACTGTGTACAACCACTTCATGGTCATCTACTGTGTACAACCACTTCATGGTCCTCTACTGTGTACAACCACTTCATGGTCCTCTACTGTGTACAACCACTTCATGGTCCTCTACTGTGTACAACCACTTCATGGTCCTCTACTGTGTACAACCACTTCATGGTCCTCTACTGTGTACAACCCCTTCATGGTCCTCTACTGTGTACAACCCCTTCATGGTCCTCTACTGTGTACAACCACTTCATGGTCATCTACTGTGTACAACCACTTCATGGTCCTCTACTGTGTACAACCCCTTCATGGTCCTCTACTGTGTACAACCCCTTCATGGTCCTCTACTGTGTACAACCCCTTCATGGTCCTCTACTGTGTACAACCACTTCATGGTCATCTACTGTGTACAACCCCTTCATGGTCCTCTACTGTGTACAACCACTTCATGGTCTTCTACTGTGTACAACCACTTCATGGTCCTCTACTGTGTACAACCACTTCATGGTCCTCTACTGTGTACAACCACTTCATGGTCATCTACTGTGTACAACCACTTCATGGTCATCTACTGTGTACAACCACTTCATGGTCCTCTACTGTGTACAACCACTTCATGGTCCTCTACTGTGTACAACCACTTCATGGTCCTCTACTGTGTACAACCACTTCATGGTCATCTACTGTGTACAACCACTTCATGGTCCTCTACTGTGTACAACCACTTCATGGTCCTCTACTGTGTACAACCACTTCATGGTCCTCTACTGTGTACAACCACTTCATGGTCCTCTACTGTGTACAACCACTTCATGGTCCTCTACTGTGTACAACCCCTTCATGGTCAATGGTCATCTACTGTGTACAACCACTTCATGGTCTCTACTGTGTACAACCCCTTCATGGTCCTCTACTGTGTACAACCACTTCATGGTCCTCTACTGTGTACAACCACTTCATGGTCCTCTACTGTGTACAACCACTTCATGGTTATGTGTACAACCACTTCATGGTCCTCTACTGTGTACAACCACTTCATGGTCCTCTACTGTGTACAACCACTTCATGGTCATCTACTGTGTACAACCACCTTCATGGTCCTCTACTGTGTACAACCACTTCATGGTCCTCTACTGTGTACAACCACTTCATGGTCCTCTACTGTGTACAACCACTTCATGGTCCTCTACTGTGTACAACCACTTCATGGTCCTCTACTGTGTACAACCACTTCATGGTCCTCTACTGTGTACAACCCCTTCATGGTCCTCTACTGTGTACAACCCCTTCATGGTCCTCTACTGTGTACAACCACTTCATGGTCCTCTACTGTGTACAACCACTTCATGGTCCTCTACTGTGTACAACCACTTCATGGTCCTCTACTGTGTACAACCACTTCATGGTCCTCTACTGTGTACAACCACTTCATGGTCCTCTACTGTGTACAACCACTTCATGGTCCTCTACTGTGTACAACCACTTCATGGTCCTCTACTGTGTACAACCACTTCATGGTCCTCTACTGTGTACAACCCCTTCATGGTCCTCTACTGTGTACAACCACTTCATGGTCCTCTACTGTGTACAACCACTTCATGGTCCTCTACTGTGTACAACCACTTCATGGTCCTCTACTGTGTACAACCACTTCATGGTCCTCTACTGTGTACAACCACTTCATGGTCCTCTACTGTGTACAACCACTTCATGGTCCTCTACTGTGTACAACCACTTCATGGTCATCTACTGTGTACAACCCCTTCATGGTCCTCTACTGTGTACAACCCCTTCATGGTCCTCTACTGTGTACAACCCCTTCATGGTCCTCTACTGTGTACAACCACTTCATGGTCCTCTACTGTGTACAACCACTTCATGGTCCTCTACTGTGTACAACCACTTCATGGTCCTCTACTGTGTACAACCACTTCATGGTCCTCTACTGTGTACAACCACTTCATGGTCATCTACTGTGTACAACCACTTCATGGTCCTCTACTGTGTACAACCCCTTCATGGTCCTCTACTGTGTACAACCACTTCATGGTCATCTACTGTGTACAACCACTTCATGGTCCTCTACTGTGTACAACCACTTCATGGTCCTCTACTGTGTACAACCACTTCATGGTCCATAGAAGATGATGGAGGAGGCCACAAGGCTGACCACTGATACTGCAGTGTGGCATGTATGTGTGGATCACCGCAATATCCAGACAAAAAAAAAACAAAAGAAACTTTGCCAGTTAAGGTTGTGTGTGTGTGTGTGTATTTATATAAATATATCATTTATTTGACAAAAGTAAGTACACCCTCACATTTGTGTAAATCTTTTCTTCTATCTTTTCATGTGACAACACTGAAGAAATGACACTTCGCTACAATGTAAAGTAGTGAGTGTACAGCTTGTATAACAGTGTAAATTTGCTGTCCTCTCAAAATAACTCAACACACAGCCATTAATGTCTAAACCGCTGGCAACAAAAGTCAGTACACCCCTGAAACCTCCCAAGTTGGGCCCAATTAGCCATTTTCCCTCCCCGGTGTCATGTGACTCGTTAGTGTTACAAGGTCTCAGGTGTGAATGGGGAGCAGGTGTGTTGAATTTGGTGTTATCGCTCTCACTCTCTCATACTGGTCACTGGAAGTTCAACATGGCACCTCATGGCAAAGAACTCTCTGAGGATCTGAAAAAAAAGAATAGTTGCTCTACATAAAGATGGCCTATGCCAGGGATATGCAATTAGTGCACCTCCAGCTGTTGCAGAACTACAACTCCCATGAGGCATAGCAAGACTCTGACAGCCACAAGCATGACACCCAGAGGCATGATGGGACTTGTAGTTTTGCAACAGCTAAATTGCATATCCCTGGTCTAGGCTATAAGAAGATTGCCAAGACCCTGAAACGGAGCTGCAGCACAGTTTACATTGTAGCAAAGTGTCATTTCTTCAGTGTTGTCACATGAAAAGATTTACAGAAATGTCACTGAGGGGTGTACTTGTGTGAGATATGTGTGTGTATATGATTTTTTATATATAATTATTATTAGTGCTCATAAGTTTACATACCCTGGCAGAATTTATGATTTCTTGCCCATTTTTCAGAGAATATAAATGATAACACAAAAACTTTTCTCTCACTCATGGTTAGTGTTTGGCTGAAGCCATTTATTATCAATCAACTGTGTTTACTCTTTTTATATCATAATCACAACAGAAACTACCCAAATGACCCCGATCAAAAGTTTACATACCCCAGTTCTTAATACCGTGTATTGCCCCCTTTACCATCAATGACAGCTTGAAGTCTTTTGTGGTATTTGTGGATGAGGCTCTTTATCTTCTCAGATGGTTCCTCTTGGTAAAAACCCTCCAGTTCCTGTAAATTCTTGGGCTGTCTTCCATGAACGGCACGTTTGAGATCTCCCCAGAGGGGCTCAATGATATTGAGGTCAGGAGACTGAGATGGCCCTTCCAGAACCTTCACTTTATTCTGCTGTAGCCAATGACAGGTGGACTTGGCCTAGTGTTTTGGATCATTGTCATGTTGGAATGTCCAAGTACGTCCCATCCGCAGCTTCCTGGCTGATGAATGCAAATGTTCATCCAGTATTTTTTGATAACATTCTGCATTCATCTTACTATCAATTGTGACCAAATTTCCTGTGCCTTCGTATCTCGCACATCCCCAAAACATCAGCCATCCACCTCCGTGTTTCACAGTAGGGATGGTGGACCTTTCATCATAGGCCTTGTTGACTCCTCTCCAAATGTAGTGTTTATGGTTGTGGCCAAAAAGCTCAATTTTGGTCTCATCACTCCAAATGACTTTGTGCGGGAAGATTTGAGGCTTGTCTCTGTGCTGTTTGGCGTATTGTATGCTGGATACTTTGTGGCATTTGCGTAGTAATGGCTTTCTTCTGGAGACTCAACCATGCAGACCATCTTTCTTCAAGTGCCTCCTTAGACCCCATTCACACAGGGACGACTTGTCAGGCGACCTAGTCGCCTGATAAGTCGCCTCCTGTTCTGTTCTGTGCTATGGAACCGTTCTAAGGGGAGCGACGCAAGTCGCTCCGACTTAGAAAAAGGTTCCTGTACGACTTCGGGGGCGACTTGGGGCGACTTGCATAGACTTCTATACAGAAGTCGTTTTGTAAGTTGCCCGGGCAGTCGTGTGCAGGTCGCCTCGGTGAGGCGACCTGCAAGTCGTGTTGCCCCTGTGTGAATGGGGTCTTATTGTGCATCTTGAAACACACACCTTTTCAGAGAGTCCTGTATTTCACCTAAAGTTATTTGTGGGTTTTTCTTTGCATCCCAAACCATTTTCCTGGCAGTTGTGGCTGAAATTTTAGTTGGTCTACCTGACCGTGGTTTGGTTTCACCAGAACCCCTTATTTTCCACTTCTTGATTAGCCTTTGAACACTGCTTTTTATATCCCTTTCCTATTTTATACAGTTCAACTACCTTTTCCCAGCAGATCTTTTTGACATCTCTTTTTGCTTTCCCCATGACTCAGAATCCAGAAACGTCAGTGCAGCACTGGATGAAAGATGCAAGGGTCTGTCAGGAGTCCAGAAACTCATTGACCTTTTATACACAAATTACAAGCGAACAGATCACAGGTGAGGGTGGTTACCTTTTTGATAGCCATTCAAACCCCTTTCTGTCAACTCGTGTGCATGTTATCAGGCCAAAATCACCAGGTTTTTTAGGATCCTGGAGTCGGTGGTAGTTGTACCGTCCCTTTTATGGCCGAATCCACAACTCCTCATCATAAGGAACACACGAAGCATCATCAAGGTGTTTTGTATAAAAATCGGGAGAACAGACCGTACAGAATAAATAGTCCCATAAACCATATACAGCGCCGTACATAACTGACAATTAGGCTGACATATTGGTTTTATTATTTGTTGGCGGATTCCTCCTCATTGTAGAATTGGTTGTGGTTTTGACGGTAATCATTTCCAGCAGAACGTTGAATGAATTCCCTCGTTTTCGGCTTCTGTGTAAAAAGTTGCCACTTTTTTTATTTATTTGAACGTTCCCCGTAGATACATGGAAGGTCCTTCCAGTCAGAACTCGGGGGGGGGGGGGGGGGGGGGGTGTTGAACATTCAGTGGGAAGCCTCGGGGTATCATTTGGGTCAGACGGAATGTTTCTCTTCCAGTCACTCCAGGCTGTGATGTCGGCACGTATTGGGAGATATTTATTCATGAGTGGCTGCGGAAAGGTCGCTCCAGAGACATTCTATAACAAATGGTGAAGAGTGGCGGCCATTCTGGAGACTCGTAGAAATGTCTGGTTGGCTGATATTTCCTGCACTTACCACCCTGTGTCTGCTTATTGTAGGTGGTCATCGGTGATAAAGTTGTCCTTAACCCCGTCAATGCTGGGCAGCCATTGCATGCCAGCAGTCACCAGCTAGCGGATAACCCCGGATGTAATGAGGTGAGTCATTGGGCTTTGTCTGACTTTCTCCTGTCACATGTTTAAAAGACATTTTATTAGAGTTTTGTATATGCACTATACAATGGGGGGGGGGGGGGGGGGGGGGGTGCTAATCGTCTCCCCTGCAGATTGTGGAAGTTTTGCCCCCTTACATAGAAATGAAGGGTCTATAATTGTTATCATAGGTGTATTTTATATGATAGGGACAGAATATCAACCAAAAATCCAGAAAAATCACACAATACAAATGGAGTAAAATATTATATAATACTATAAGTATTTGATTCCCTACTAACCAATGATGCAGTCACCAAACAAACCATTGATAACACAATACGCCGATATGGACTAAAATCCTGCAGCCCCCACAAGTCCCCCCCTCAGGAAGACACATGGAGAGGAACGTCTGAAGTCCACCAATCAACATCTAATGATTCAGAGAAGGAGAAAGTTCTGTGGTCAGAGGAGACCAAAATTCAGATCTTTGTCATCAACTCGACTCACCGTGTTTGGAGGAAGAAAAATGGTGACTATGACCCTAAGAACACCATCCCTACAGTCACATCATCCCTACAGTCACACATCATCCCTACAGTCACATCATCCCTACAGTCACACATCATCCCTACAGTCACATCATCCCTACAGTCACACACCATCCCTACAGTCACATCATCCCTACAGTCACACATCATCCCTACAGTCACATCATCCCTACAGTCACATCATCCCTACAGTCACATCATCCCTACAGTCACACATCATCCCTACAGTCACACATCATCCCTACAGTCACATCATCATCCCTACAGTCACACACCATCCCTACAGTCCCACCATCCCTACAGTCACACACCATCCCTACAGTCACACATACAGTCCCACCATCCCTACAGTCCCACCATCCCTACATCACACACCATCCCTACAGTCCTACAGTCACAGTCATCCCTACAGTCCACACCATCCCTACAGTCACACACCATCCCTACAGTCCCCACCATCCCTACAGTCACACCCCATCCCTACAGTCACACCCCATCCCTACAGTCACATCATCCCTACAGTCACACCATCCCTACAGTCACATCATCATCCCTACAGTCACATCATCATCCCTACAGTCACATCATCATCCCTACAGTCACACATCATCCCTACAGTCACATCATCCCTACAGTCACATCATCCCTACAGTCACATCATCATCCCTACAGTCACACATCATCCCTACAGTCACACATCATCCCTACAGTCACACATCATCCCTACAGTCACACATCATCCCTACAGTCACATCATCTCCCTACAGTCACATCATCATCCCTACAGTCACACATCATCCCTACAGTCACATCATCCCTACAGTCACATCATCCCTACAGTCACACACCATCCCTACAGTCACACCCCATCCCTACAGTCACATCATCCCTACAGTCACACCCCATCCCTACAGTCACACCCCATCCCTACAGTCACACATCATCCCTACAGTCACATCATCATCCCTACAGTCACACATCATCCCTACAGTCACACACCATCCCTACAGTCACACATCATCCCTACAGTCACACACCATCCCTACAGTCACACATCATCCCTACAGTCACATCATCATCCCTACAGTCACACATCATCCCTACAGTCACATCATCCCTACAGTCACATCATCCCTACAGTCACATCATCCCTACAGTCACATCATCCCTACAGTCACATCATCCCTACAGTCACATCATCATCCCTACAGTCACATCATCATCCCTACAGTCACATCATCCCTACAGTCACACATCATCCCTACAGTCACACATCATCCCTACAGTCACACATCATCCCTACAGTCACACCCCATCCCTACAGTCACATCATCCCTACAGTCACACCCCATCCCTACAGTCACACATCATCCCTACAGTCACATCATCATCCCTACAGTCACACATCATCCCTACAGTCACACACCATCCCTACAGTCACACATCATCCCTACAGTCACACATCATCCCTACAGTCACACACCATCCCTACAGTCACACACCATCCCTACAGTCACATCATCATCCCTACAGTCACATCATCATCCCTACAGTCACACATCATCCCTACAGTCACATCATCATCCCTACAGTCACATCATCATCCCTACAGTCACACCATCCCTACAGTCACACATCATCCCTACAGTCACATCATCCCTACAGTCACATCATCCCTACAGTCACATCATCCCTACAGTCACATCATCATCCCTACAGTCACATCATCATCCCTACAGTCACATCATCATCCCTACAGTCACATCATCATCCCTACAGTCACATCATCCCTACAGTCACACATCATCCCTACAGTCACACATCATCCCTACAGTCACATCATCCCTACAGTCACACCCCATCCCTACAGTCACATCATCCCTACAGTCACACCCCATCCCTACAGTCACACATCATCCCTACAGTCACATCATCATCCCTACAGTCACATCATCCCTACAGTCACATCATCCCTACAGTCACATCATCCCTACAGTCACATCATCCCTACAGTCACATCATCCCTACAGTCACATCATCCCTACAGTCACATCATCATCCCTACAGTCACATCATCCCTACAGTCACATCATCCCTACAGTCACATCATCCCTACAGTCACATCATCCCTACAGTCACATCATCCCTACAGTCACACATCATCCCTACAGTCACACACCATCCCTACAGTCACACATCATCCCTACAGTCACATCATCATCCCTACAGTCACACACCATCCCTACAGTCACACATCATCCCTACAGTCACACACCATCCCTACAGTCACACATCATCCCTACAGTCACACACCATCCCTACAGTCACACATCATCCCTACAGTCACACACCATCCCTACAGTCACACCCCATCCCTACAGTCACATCATCATCCCTACAGGTCACATCATCATCCCTACAGTCACATCATCCCTACAGTCACATCATCCCTACAGTCACATCATCCCTACAGTCACATCATCCCTACAGTCACATCATCCCTACAGTCACATCATCCCTACAGTCACATCATCATCCCTACAGTCACATCATCCCTACAGTCACACATCATCCCTACAGTCACATCATCCCTACAGTCACATCATCCCTACAGTCACACATCATCCCTACAGTCACACCCCATCCCTACAGTCACATCATCCCTACAGTCACACATCATCCCTACAGTCACACACCATCCCTACAGTCACACCCCATCCCTACAGTCACACACCATCCCTACAGTCACACATCATCCCTACAGTCACACACCATCCCTACAGTCACATCATCCCTACAGTCACACATCATCCCTACAGTCACACATCATCCCTACAGTCACACACCATCCCTACAGTCACACACCATCCCTACAGTCACACACCATCCCTACAGTCACACACCATCCCTACAGTCACACATCATCCCTACAGTCACACATCATCCCTACAGTCACACACCATCCCTACAGTCACACACCATCCCTACAGTCACACCCATCCCTACAGTCACACACCATCCCTACAGTCACACATCCATCCCTACAGTCACACATCATCCCTACAGTCACACATCATCCCTACAGTCACATCATCCCTACAGTCACACATCATCCCTACAGTCACACACCATCCCTACAGTCACACACCATCCCTACAGTCACACATCATCCCTACAGTCACACACCATCCCTACAGTCACACACCATCCCTACAGTCACACACCATCCCTACAGTCACACATCATCCCTACAGTCACATCATCATCCCTACAGTCACATCATCCCTACAGTCACACATCATCCCTACAGTCACATCATCCCTACAGTCACATCATCCCTACAGTCACACATCATCCCTACAGTCACACCCCATCCCTACAGTCACATCATCCCTACAGTCACACATCATCCCTACAGTCACACACCATCCCTACAGTCACACCCCATCCCTACAGTCACACACCATCCCTACAGTCACACATCATCCCTACAGTCACACACCATCCCTACAGTCACATCATCCCTACAGTCACACATCATCCCTACAGTCACACATCATCCCTACAGTCACACACCATCCCTACAGTCACACACCATCCCTACAGTCACACATCATCCCTACAGTCACACACCATCCCTACAGTCACACACCATCCCTACAGTCACACACCATCCCTACAGTCACACACCATCCCTACAGTCACACATCATCCCTACAGTCACACATCATCCCTACAGTCACACATCATCCCTACAGTCACATCATCCCTACAGTCACACACCATCCTACAGTCACACACCATCCCTACAGTCACACATCATCCCTACAGTCACACATCATCCCTACAGTCACATCATCCCTACAGTCACATCATCCCTACAGTCACACATCATCCCTACAGTCAAACACCATCCCTACAGTCACACATCATCCCTACAGTCACATCATCCCTACAGTCACACATCATCCCTACAGTCACACACCATCCCTACAGTCACACACCATCCCTACAGTCACACACCATCCCTACAGTCACACACCATCCCTACAGTCACACATCATCCCTACAGTCACACATCATCCCTACAGTCACACATCATCCCTACAGTCACACATCATCCCTACAGTCACACACCATCCCTACAGTCACACACCATCCCTACAGTCACACATCATCCCTACAGTCACACACCATCCCTACAGTCACACATCATCCCTACAGTCACACATCATCCCTACAGTCACACATCATCCCTACAGTCACATCATCCCTACAGTCACACACCATCCCTACAGTCACACACCATCCCTACAGTCACACATCATCCCTACAGTCACACATCATCCCTACAGTCACATCATCCCTACAGTCACATCATCCCTACAGTCACACATCATCCCTACAGTCACACACCATCCCTACAGTCACACATCATCCCTACAGTCACACATCATCCCTACAGTCACACATCATCCCTACAGTCACATCATCCCTACAGTCACACACCATCCCTACAGTCACACACCATCCCTACAGTCACACATCATCCCTACAGTCACACATCATCCCTACAGTCACACACCATCCCTACAGTCACACACCATCCCTACAGTCACACACCATCCCTACAGTCACACATCATCCCTACAGTCACACATCATCCCTACAGTCACACATCATCCCTACAGTCACACATCATCCCTACAGTCACACCCCATCCCTACAGTCACACCCCATCCCTACAGTCACACACCATCCCTACAGTCACATCATCCCTACAGTCACACATCATCCCTACAGTCACATCATCCCTACAGTCACACACCATCCCTACAGTCACACACCATCCCTACAGTCACACATCATCCCTACAGTCACACATCATCCCTACAGTCACATCATCCCTACAGTCACATCATCCCTACAGTCACACATCATCCCTACAGTCACACACCATCCCTACAGTCACACACCATCCCTACAGTCACACATCATCCCTACAGTCACACATCATCCCTACAGTCACATCATCCCTACAGTCACACACCATCCCTACAGTCACACACCATCCCTACAGTCACACATCATCCCTACAGTCACACACCATCCCTACAGTCACATCATCCCTACAGTCACACACCATCCCTACAGTCACATCATCCCTACAGTCACACACCATCCCTACAGTCACACACCATCCCTACAGTCACACACCATCCCTACAGTCACACATCATCCCTACAGTCACACATCATCCCTACAGTCACACATCATCCCTACAGTCACACCCCATCCCTACAGTCACACCCCATCCCTACAGTCACACACCATCCCTACAGTCACACACCATCCCTACAGTCACACATCATCCCTACAGTCACACATCATCCCTACAGTCACACATCATCCCTACAGTCACACATGGAGGAGGAAACATGATGATTTGGGGTGTTTCTCTGATAAAGGTTCAGGGCGACTTTGCCGCATTGAGGGGCCAATGGGCGGGGCCATGTATTGTAAGATCTTGGAGGAGAACCTTCTTCCCTCATCCAGAACACTGAAGATGGGTCATGGATGGGCCTTCCAGCATGACAATGACCCAAAACATATCACCAAGGCAACAAAGGAGGGGCTCAAGAAGAAGCACATGAAGGTCATGGAGTTGCCTAGCCGGTCTCCAGACCTTAATCCTATATTTATTATTTTATTACTTATTTCAGGCACTTATATAGCGCCGTCAATTTACGCAGCGCTTTTCATATACATTGTACATTCACATCAGTCCCTACCCTCAAGGAGCTTACAATCTAAGGTCCCTAATCCTATAGAAAATGTATGGAGGAGCTGAAACTTCGAGTTGCCAAGAAACCTTCAGGATTTAGAGAAGATCTGTAAAGAAGAGAAAATCCCTCCTGAGATGTGTGGAAACTGATCACCACCTACAAGAAACGTCTGACCTCTGTGATCACCAACAAGGGTTTCTCCACCAACTACTAAGGGGATCAAATACTTATTTTACTCACTGAACTGCAACTCCATTTATAACATTTGTATTGTGTGATTTTTTTTTTTTTTCTGGATTTTTGGTTGATATTGTAAGTGGGCAAACTTACCAAATTTGCAGGGGATCAAATTCTTTTCCCTCACTGTATGTAACCTACAATTTGCATTGAGGAAAGGGGCGAATTGTTAAGAAATGTAATACTATTGGGGCCCGTTTACACTCTTATGTAATGTATGCATGTATTTAGTACTTTGTGTATAATACAGGTTCCAACAAAAACTGCTGCATTTTAATGCACAAATTCTGACACGTGCAAGTCACTAGCAATTCATTAAACATATAACATGCATTTTGATCTGTTGGCAATAGTTATTACCAATAAACATGTGCAATTCCTTTCGTTCCAAATGAGTTTTTTAATGAATTTCGTCAAACTTGTTAATTCAGAAACATCCGATTTATCAAACCCGTTTAACAAATTCGGAAATAACGAAGTTTATAGGTATTAAAATTTCCTTTCAAATTTGGCTGTTGGAAAACGTAACAGATACGTTTTCATCTGAAGTTACGAATAATCGGAAAAAATAAATGCCGTATCTAAACGAATGGAACAAATTAAGTTTTTAATTATTGTAACAAAATAATAATAAATAATTACTTTGTTACAGCAGTAATAACTAAAAAATTGTATTCGTTCCATTTGTTTGGATACGGCATTCGTTATTTCGGATAATTCGTAACTTCAGATAAATTCGTATTCGTTACGTTCACTAACAGCCAAATTTGAAAGGAAATTCCAATACTTATAATTAGTTGTTTAGAATTTTCGGATTTTCTTTTCTTTTTGATTTTCGGATTTAGCAATTTACGAATTTTCTAATTTTCGATCATAACGAATAACCCGAAAAATGAAGAAAACAAAACAAATTAAACTCATTTTTCGGCAGTGCACGTGTCTAATTACCAAGCATTGGCCAATGGCTGTTCCTATCCACTTGAAAATTCCAAAACCTGTTGGAAACGCGTGTTGGTGTATGATGGTCCACCTGCCCAATGCTACAAAAAAAAAAAAAATCTCACCTCTACGCCACGCGACTAAATCTAAATGTGCCCACAAGGTTTATAATGGAGTGGACTCCATCCTGTCATGACATTTTACATGAGTTCCAATCTTTTATTGATTTTAAATGAGTAAAAACACAACCAACACATTCAACCCTTCAGGCCTATTGTGTAAAAAAAAATAATAAACAATGTAAGCAACATATATTCTCTCTTCTTGTACACTTTTTAGCCCCAAAGAAGGGGATTCTATAATCCATGAAATGCATTGGTTGTGCATTTTACCAATTTCTCCAATAAAATCTTGGACCCCTACCAATTCATTAGACTCATTTTTTTAAAGTGTTCTTCATCCACCAAAACAGATGGCACTCCCAATTACAGAAAGAGAATATCTGTATCCCTATATGCGGGCTCGGTTTACAGCAGCCTTTATAAACCTTTTCTCACCAGACTAATCCTTAAAATAATTTCCAGATGTTGGGCAACCACTGCCAAAACCAATATATTTGGGATCAGCGGGAAATAATTCCCCCTTGACATTAGTGGTCAAAATTCCCCCAAAGATCATTGAAGTCATGCCGTTGGCTCTGCCAAATAGCATTGGTCCTAGAACTTTGAAGGCTCCGTCAAATGGGAGGCCCATCAACCACAGCTCAAGGAACCCTGGGCAACATCTAGAGGAACCTTTTTAGGGTTCCACAGAACCCTGTTGGATAATAGCTAATCCACAGACACGATCTGTATCCTTGTCCCCACACACCCAGGACAACTGTTCCATAAGACCTGATCAATGGTTGATGTTCCAGAACATTCTAATGGTTCTTTTTGCTCCTTGACTGTAGGTGAATTCAGTGAACTGTAACACCAGCTGGAAGATTGTGCTTTTCATGAAGTGGAGTGACAACAAAGATGACATCCTGAAGGGGGTGAGCGATATCTGGAGGAAGACACGGAAACTGGGATTTGGGGAGTTTTTTGGGAATGTCTACATTTATCCGCACTGTAGGTGCAGCCAGGGGCAAAGTTCAACTACTCTGGTCACTGATGCATTAAGGAAATTGGGGTATCTCCATCGCTATCATCTCTATCTCTATCATCTCTATCTTTATCTCTATCATCTCTATCATCTCTATCTCTACCATCTCTCTCTCTATCATCTCTACCATCTCTATCATCTCTACCATCTCTATCTCTACCATCTCTACCATCTCTATCTCTATCTCTACCATCTCTATCTCTATCTCTACCATCTCTATCTCTATCTCTACCATCTCTATCTCTATCTCTACCATCTCTATCTCTACCATCTCTATCTCTACCATCTCTATCTCTACCATCTCTATCTCTACCATCTCTATCATCTCTACCATCTCTATCATCTCTACCATCTCTATCTCTATTATCTCTACCATCTCTATCTCTATTATCTCTACCATCTCTATCTCTACCATCTCTATTATCTCTACCATCTCTATCTCTATTATCTCTACCATCTCTATCTCTACCATCTCTATTATCTCTACCATCTCTATCTCTATTATCTCTATTATCTCTACCATCTCTATCTCTATTATCTCTACCATCTCTATCTCTATTATCTCTACCATCTCTATCTCTATTATCTCTACCATCTCTATCTCTACCATCTCTATCTCTATCTCTACCATCTCTATCTCTATCTCTACCATCTCTATCTCTACCATCTCTATCTCTACCATCTCTATCTCTACCATCTCTATCTCTACCATCTCTATCTCTACCATCTCTATCTCTATCATCTCTACCATCTCTATCTCTATCATCTCTACCATCTCTATCTCTATCATCTCTACCATCTCTATCTCTACCATCTCTATTATCTCTACCATCTCTATCTCTACCATCTCTATCTCTACCATCTCTATCTCTACCATCTCTATCTCTACCATCTCTATCTCTACCATCTCTATCTCTACCATCTCTATCTCTACCATCTCTATCTCTACCATCTCTATCTCTATCATCTCTACCATCTCTATCTCTATCATCTCTACCATCTCTATCTCTATCTCTACCATCTCTATCTCTACCATCTCTATCTCTACCATCTCTATCTCTACCATCTCTATCTCTACCATCTCTATTATCTCTACCATCTCTATTATCTCTACCATCTCTATTATCTCTACCATCTCTATCTCTACCATCTCTATCTCTACCATCTCTATCTCTACCATCTCTATCTCTACCATCTCTATCTCTACCATCTCTATCTCTACCATCTCTATCTCTACCATCTCTATCTCTACCATCTCTATCTCTACCATCTCTATCTCTACCATCTCTACTATCTCTACCATCTCTATCTCTACCATCTCTATCTCTATCATCTCTACCATCTCTATCTCTATCTCTACCATCTCTATCTCTATCATCTCTACCATCTCTATCTCTATCATCTCTACCATCTCTATCTCTACCATCTCTATCTCTATCATCTCTATCATCTCTATCTCTACCATCTCTACCATCTCTATCTCTATCTCTACCATCTCTATCTCTATCATCTCTACCATCTCTATCTCTATCTCTACCATCTCTACCATCTCTATCTCTACCATCTCTATCTCTATCATCTCTATCATCTCTATCTCTACCATCTCTACCATCTCTATCTCTACCATCTCTCTCTCTATCATCTCTACCATCTCTATCATCTCTACCATCTCTATCTCTACCATCTCTACCATCTCTATCTCTATCTCTACCATCTCTATCTCTATCTCTACCATCTCTATCTCTATCTCTACCATCTCTATCTCTATCTCTACCATCTCTATCTCTACCATCTCTATCTCTACCATCTCTACCATCTCTATCTCTATCTCTACCATCTCTCTCTCTATCTCTACCATCTCTATCTCTATCTCTACCATCTCTATCTCTATCTCTACCATCTCTATCTCTATCTCTACCATCTCTATCTCTATCTCTACCATCTCTATCTCTACCATCTCTATCTCTACCATCTCTATCATCTCTATCTCTACCATCTCTATCTCTATCTCTACCATCTCTATCTCTATCATCTCTACCATCTCTATCTCTATCTCTACCATCTCTACCATCTCTATCTCTACCATCTCTATCTCTATCTCTACCATCTCTATCTCTATCTCTACCATCTCTATCTCTATCTCTACCATCTCTATCTCTACCATCTCTATCTCTACCATCTCTACCATCTCTATCTCTATCTCTACCATCTCTATCTCTATCTCTACCATCTCTATCTCTATCTCTACCATCTCTATCTCTATCTCTACCATCTCTATCTCTATCTCTACCATCTCTATCTCTATCTCTACCATCTCTATCTCTACCATCTCTATCTCTACCATCTCTATCATCTCTATCTCTACCATCTCTATCTCTATCTCTACCATCTCTATCTCTATCATCTCTACCATCTCTATCTCTATCTCTACCATCTCTACCATCTCTATCTCTACCATCTCTATCTCTATCATCTCTACCATCTCTATCTCTATCTCTACCATCTCTACCATCTCTATCTCTACCATCTCTATCTCTATCATCTCTATCTCCTCTACCATCTCTATCATCTCTATCTCCTCTACCATCTCTATCATCTCTATCTCCTCTACCATCTCTATCATCTCTATCTCCTCTACCATCTCTATCATCTCTATCTCCTCTACCATCTCTATCATCTCTATCTCCTCTACCATCTCTATCATCTCTATCTCCTCTACCATCTCTATCATCTCTATCTCCTCTACCATCTCTACCATCTCTACCATCTCTATCTCCTCTACCATCTCTATCTCCTCTACCATCTCTATCTCCTCTACCATCTCTATCTCCTCTACCATCTCTATCTCTACACACACCATGAATGTGTCCTTTTGTTGCAGTGAAGGGTGGAAGGTTAGTTGCTGTCGCTGAATGGCGTTTGTGGAGTTACTTGGCCGCCTTTTGGTTTTATTAACTATCTTAGGACAACCTAGGGCTGTGTGAGGTCCTGACCTTGTTCTGAGATCACATGGCTGATGGGTGGGCAGGTGTTGAAGGAGGCTGTGCCATACTTGGCAAGAAAATATTACAAAGCTGAGACCGTCTAATACATCTAACAGTCCTGTGGAAAAATGTCCAAAAGGAATGCCCAGCTTAATGCTAAAACAGCTTCTAAAGTTGCTCATTTTGCTTCTGAGGCAATTGTGCTCCATGTACCTGGCTCTCTTCTCACGCTGAATGGACCTGGCACTGTACAGGGCACTGAAAAAAAAAAATCCTGTCCACCTTATGCCAAGTGTGCATGGTGGTCATTGGGTGGTTACATCAGCTCTGGGTGGCACGGGGGGGGCATGGGCCAGCATTGCCAGTTGCGGTGACAACGCTGGTAAGTCACCCCATATTGCAACCAGGAGAAAAAGACCCTCAGAGAGCACTTTTAAGGCTGCACAACCTATGTTTGTTTGTTTTCCTGATGTTCTACATTAATGTTTCCCCCACTGCCATGAACACCTGTTCAGCTCCTCATATGACTGCACTTGGGAGGGTTTACTTCCACTGTAACCAGCTGAAGACTATACATTGTTGAGCAGTGACCAATTAGAAAGCTTTGACTCTTTCTGGAGAATCTCTTTAAAACTGCTAGACCCAAAGCCATGTTGTAGTGATTGATGCCCCATGTCGGAATCTCCCCGGTCTGTCTGATGGATGGTGGTGCCTTCTTCTTCTTCTTGCAGGGTGACGTTGTGCGGTTGTTCCATGCAGAGCAGGAGAAGTTTCTGACATGTGATGACCATAGAAAGAAGCAGTATGTGTTTCTCAGGACCACCGGCCGCCAGTCTGCCACCTCTGCCACCAGCTCCAAGGCATTATGGGAAGTGGAGGTGAGCCAACAATGACCCGATGGTCTTCATTCATGATTGAAACGCTCAGCTATCCAGCAAAATGTCTGTCGTTTTGTCTTCTCTGTATGAGTTTAGGGCTTGGAAGCAAAATTTGAACTCCAAATATATCTGACCCTATTCAGCCTTTTGAGAAACCTTTCCATAAAATGGTTTACAGTGAGCTTATTACAAGGGTCTAAGAAGGAAAAGGTATTCTAAAAAGATAAATGGTGCATGATTTTGTAAAAGAGAACCTGTTATGGTAGGTTGGCCCATTAGCCAAGAAGCTTTTATACGGCCACTCGGGACGATTTTGGGGTCTCTTTTAATGAGACACAATGTACAGGGATAGGGAGAATTGTAGACACACACCCACACTCAGGTTGAACTGGATGGACTGGTGTCTTTATTCAACCTTACTAACCATGTAAAGTGGTAAATCCAATCCCTAAAATCTCATATATGTGTCACCATGTTAATCTCCGTTCCAATGGAGACCACAAGTGGCCGATTCAACAAACCTTATGTAGACAAGGGCCACTGTTGTCACTCCAGAGAACCCGCCCTAGAAGATACCATGCAGCCATTGCTGGAGTGCTCGTAGGCAGGACATGGTTGTGAAGAGGATTCAGGTTTGACTCCATTGACCAGACGTGAAGTAGAATGAACCAGATCAAAAAATCAGACACATGTAGTTGGCGGTTAATGTTTCGTACTTTTTGTTTCTTGTTTTTCTAGGTTGTCCAGCACGACCCATGTAGAGGAGGCGCTGGCTACTGGAACAGCCTATTCAGATTTAAACATTTGGCAACTGGACATTACCTGGCGGCGGAGGTGAGTGAGGAACCCCAAAGGGTCTAGAAAGCCTCAAACTTCCTTTTTTTGCTCATAGGACCACATTGCCATAGCAGGGACTTGATGAAGCTACTTAAGCCATGTAAATGTGTAGGCTTCTATGACTTTCTCCAACTGGAGCCATCTTGGAAATCTCCAACTGTAATGGACTTCTATTTTCCTGCCCCCCCCCCCCCAGCAGGTGGCTTTAGAACAGGTATACTTTTTTTTTTCTCACTGTACGGTTCTTTCCTCAGGTGAACCCTGACTATGAGGCAGGTAGCCTGGAAGCTGAGGTCTCAGTAAGTATGACAGGTAGAAGCCTTGGTGCCTTAACCCACCTCCACCCAACATGACCCAGCTTGGTTAACCCATTACCAACCCTTGACGCTGTGCCAGATCCGCATTTTCCCTGGTGGCATTTACTCCAGCTGCCCAGCCCCCCCCCCTCCGGCTTCCCCTATCAGCATCTTCTCCAGCTGCCCAGCCCCCGGCTTCCATCCAATACTCGCCCATTTCATGGCTGTCTCCACCAACCGAGCTACATGGTGCATATCCTGCAGAGGATGTACATAACGTCACTAATGGAATTCATGCATTTGGCTGTACCCTGAGATTATTCCATTGGCTGAATAATCCAAAAGCCATAAAACACATTTTGTGGTGAATTCTCTTCATGCCGAATCATTGGAACATTTTAGCATTCTGAAGGTCTTGAGATGTTTCGTGAGAAGTTTATAAATTGCTGAGGTTGTCCTGGCTTGTGGAAGGATGGCGGTGTAAATATCCGAGAATGCCGGGCATCGTGCCAACTAGCATTTGTTTTATCTTGATGCCCCCTGTAGGATATCCGAGCCTGCTGGTTGTATTTTATGTATAGAGATTTTGTGCTTTTTTTCCATGTTTAGCCCTGGAAGGTCATTTTTAACCAGTTCATCCGAAACCCGTCCGTCCCCCAAGGAGCTGAGCCGTTTTTACATTTCTGCTAAGGATAAGTCTATTCGGCAATAACGTTGACGTGAAAGTGGAGCTCCGCCCAAAAGGGGAAGTTCCGCTTGTTTGCACCCCCCCCCCCCTCATGCCATATTTGGAACTTTCTGGGGGGGAGGGGGTACCTGGTTTTAATGGGTACCTTATTCCCATGTCCGGCTCAGATTGCCGCAGCGACCTAAACTAGAAGTTTGCTCCCCTCCCCCCCTCTTCCCCTGCAGTCTTCTAGGACACATCCCAGGTCCCAGAAGACTACAGGACCGTTCACAAAGCGCAGTAGAAATCAGGCTGTGAAGCTGAATCACTTCCGGTTTCCATTGCTCGGGTGAGGACATCGCGGGATCCCGGGACAGGTAAGTGTCCTTTATATTAAAGGTCAGCACTGGATGTATTTGTAGCTGCTGATTATTAATTTCTTTACATGCATTTTTTTTTGTCTTGTCCAATGCTCATTAAAAAAAAAAATGTTGTAGATTAAAAGTATCAACTTTTTTTCTAATCTGTCCTGTTCAAAACGACATTTAAATTTTATGATTTTTATACGAAGCATTGCAAAGTTATTTACAACTGAGATGAAAGGATTTTTTTTTAATTTCGTGCTTTTATTAAAACGACCAAAAAAATAAAATGAACCTTTACAACCCCTTTAACTCCTCCTCCTTCCTTCTCCCCTCGTATTTTCCAACTGATATTTTTTTTCTTTTATCAATATTTAAGTGTTTCATTTTTGTTTTGTTTTTTTGTTTTTTAATAACAAACCTGTCATAGCTCCTCTAAGCAGTTGGTTTTGCACAGAGTGGCCCCGATCCTCCTCTTCTGGGGTCCCTCTGTGGCGCTCCTGGCTCCTCCCCCTTTTGCGTGCCCCCACGGAGAAGCAATTGTCATGGGGACACTCATGCGGGCGCGCCCCCGAGTCCTGCTGCTGTGTCCATTGACAGACAGCAGGACTTGGTCCCGCCCCCTGGCTCCCGTGTCATTGGATTTGATTGACGGCTCCTGCTGCTATCTAACCAATGAGGAGACACCGTCTGGAACGATCGGGTTCAGATAAGTAAAAAGGGGGGGGGGGCTTCTGGGGGCTGCTACACTACAGAAGGTATTTCGCCTTAATGCATAGAATGCAAACCTCGAGAGTTTACAACCCCATAGGGTGGATTAGGGTCATTTTAGGGTTAATAGGGGCTTAAAAAGACAAATCTTAATAAAAAAAACCTTTTTTTCATACTTCTCAGATTGCTTTAACTAACACCTGTGTATGGAAGATCATCCCTTTGACCTGCAGAGTAGATAACAGAAGCAACAATGTTACTTTGTATCTCTATTCCATTTCTGAACAATGTTTATAAACCATGTTACTTTGTAGTATCTCTGAACAATGTTTGTTAACACTGACTCAAACTGGACTTTTTTGACCACAGCAGCTGCTAGAGCCGTTTTGTACAGATCAGGCTTTATTTTCAGAGCCAGGAATTGCCAGCAAGCGGGTGGAGGGGATGCAGGAGAGGGGCAGAAGGACTACTACAAATGTCCTGCGTACTTAGAATTTTCTTTGAACGTGTGACACTTCCACTCAACTAGAATAATCCTTTTTATCCTCTTCTAATTTTTTTTTCACATGGAATGTGCCTCGGAACATGCTAAGAAAAGACTACTGCATGAAGAGTCAGTTCCCCAACACAGCCCCCTGTATGTCATGACCCCTCGTCATCTGGGAGTGTCTAATTGCTGACCGTGCTGGCCCAGCTCCATCCCACACTTCCCCCCTACATAGCCTTTTCATGGAGCTGCTGTGGGAGGGGTAAAGTATAGGGCAGGGATCCCCAAACTATGGCCCTCTAGGTGTTGCGGAACTCCACGTCCCATGATGCATTGCAAAACTCTGACATTCACAGACATGACTGGGCATGATGGGAATTGTAGTTCCTGAACTGGAGGGCTGTAGTTTGGAGACCCCTGGGATTGCTGACATCACACCCAGGATACCAGCCCCCACCCCCCCACCCCCCCCAGCAGTAGTTTTAGGGCTTTCTATGGCTACACGGGGGGGATTTACAGGTACAGAATATGCCTAAAATATGATTCCAATGCACTTCTAGTCATATGGGGGACGGCTGTGAAAAAGAATGGTCAGGTGACCGGGGTCTCTAATCGTATTTCCACAACCCTTCCTATTCCGTCCACAATTGGATAAGTATTTTATAAAAAATCTGCCATTGAAAGCAGACTCCTCCCTCTGGTGGGTAATTACCAAACTCCTCCCTCTGGTGGGTAATTACCAAACTCCTCCCTCTGGTGGGTAATTACCAAACTCCTCCCTCTGGTGGGTAATTACCAAACTCCTCCCTCTGGTGGGTAATTACCAAACTCCTCCCTCTGGTGGGTAATTACCAAACTCCTCCCTCTGGTGGGTAATTACCAAACTCCTCCCTCTGGTGGGTAATTACCAAACTCCTCCCTCTGGTGGGTAATTACCAAACTCCTCCCTCTGGTGGGTAATTACCAAACTCCTCCCTCTGGTGGGTAATTACCAAACTCCTCCCTCTGGTGGGTAATTACCAAACTCCTCCCTCTGGTGGGTAATTACCAAACTCCTCCCTCTGGTGGGTAATTACCAAACTCCTCCCTCTGGTGGGTAATTACCAAACTCCTCCCTCTGGTGGGTAATTACCAAACTCCTCCCTCTGGTGGGTAATTACCAAACTCCTCCCCCTGGGGGGTAATTACCAAACTCCTCCCCCTGGGGGGTAATTACCAAACTCCTCCCCCTGGGGGGTAATTACCAAACTCCTCCCCCTGGCGGGTAATTACCAAACTACACAAATGGAAAAAATAGAAGTTAAAATGCTGATTTTTTTTTTTTTTTCTTTTTGCCAAAAAAAAAAGATGGAATGAAGTTTAAATAATCATCTGATGGATCTTCTGCAAATGTGTGAAAAATGTTCTTATTAGTTGGTTGCGTTTTCAGATGGACTTGGATCAGGACCCGGCCCGTGCCAGGATAAGGGTGGCTCCAGAGAAGATGATGTGCACCTTGGTCTCCGTCCCTGAAGGAAACGATATCTCCTCCATCTTTGAGTTGGACCCAACCACTCTGAGAGGCGGCGACAGCCTGGTACCAAGGTAAGCGATCGTTCTGTGGGATGTCACCTTCCACCAGACATTGGGGGTTCTCACCGACAGCCTGGTACCGAGGTAAGCGATCGTTCTGTGGGATGTCACCTCCCACCAGACATTGGGGGTTCTCCTCACCGACAGCCTGGTACCGAGGTAAGCGATCGTTCTGTGGGATGTCACCTTCCACCAGACATTGGGGGTTCTCCTCACCGACAGCCTGGTACCGAGGTAAGCGATCGTTCTGTGGGATGTCACCTCCCACCAGACATTGGGGGTTCTCCTCACCGACAGCCTGGTACCGAGGTAAGCGATCGTTCTGTGGGATGTCACCTCCCACCAGACATTGGGGGTTCTCCTCACCGACAGCCTGGTACCGAGGTAAGCGATCGTTCTGTGGGATGTCCTCTTCCACCAGACATTGGGGGTTCTCCTCACCGACAGCCTGGTACTGAGGTAAGCGATCGTTCTGTGGGATATCCTCTTCCACCAGACATTGGGGGTTCTCACCGACAGCCTGGTACCGAGGTAAGCGATCGTTCTGTCGGATATCCTCTTCCACCAGACATTGGGGGTTCTCCTCACCGACAGCCTGGTACCGAGGTAAGCGATCGTTCTGTGGGATGTCACCTTCCACCAGACATTGGGGGTTCTCCTCACCGACAGCCTGGTACCGAGGTAAGCGATCGTTCTGTGGGATGTGACCTCCCACCAGACATTGGGGGTTCTCACTGACAGCCTGGTACCGAGGTAAGCGATCGTTCTGTGGGATGTCACCTTCCACCAGACATTGGGGGTTCTCCTCACCGACAGCCTGGTACCGAGGTAAGCGATCGTTCTGTGGGATGTGACCTCCCACCAGACATTGGGGGTTCTCACTGACAGCCTGGTACCGAGGTAAGCGATCGTTCTGTGGGATGTGACCTCCCACCAGACATTGGGGGTTCTCACTGACAGCCTGGTACCAAGGTAAGCGATCGTTCTGTGGGATGTCACCTTCCACCAGACATTGGGGGTTCTCCTCACCAACAGCCTGGTACCGAGGTAAGCGATCGTTCTGTGGGATGTGACCTCCCACCACACATTGGGGGTTCTCCTCACCGACAGCCTGGTACCAAGGTAAGCGATCGTTCTGTGGGATGTCCTCTTCCACCAGACATTGGGGGTTCTCACCGACAGCCTGGTACCAAGGTAAGCGATCGTTCTGTGGGATGTCACCTCCCACCAGACATTGGGGGTTCTCCTCACAGACAGCCCATAGTACTCCTCAAGAGGCGGCTTCTTCTCGCCTGGTAGACATTGGGATCGAAGAGATGATTTCTTTGCTTTAAATGCAAGACAGAAAAATTTGTATCGTTTCGGATTCATTCGTTAACACTTTTTGTTCCATCACAATCGTTATGTTAGAATGATTCTTCTTCGGAATTTGTTTTGTATTTTGAGGTTTTCAAATTGATTTGGGTTTTGGAAGACGGCTCTATTCATTCTATGCTATTCTTTTATATTCTATTCCCTTATAGTTTGTTCTATACTGATTGTATTCTATTTTGTACTATTATGATTTATTATAATCTCTTGTTTTGGTCTGTCCCTTTTTTTTTTTTCTTTCTTTTTTTTCTCTTTGTTTTTATGCGATGTTTATTTTTTTTCCTCTGTTTAGCAACTGAAGTAGGAATCCATCTTTCACTTTTTTTTACCCTACTGTATCTATTTTTTGCAATATGTTTGCATTTTGAAATTTGAATTTTATATTTGAATTCAAAATTTGTTTTGTGAAGAATTTATTTTGGATTTGACATTTGTTACTAATTAATTGATTCAGAAATTCATGTGCATCCGAAACTCCGCATTTCGATTGGTAAAGAAACAAATCGCACGTGTTTAATCGATCCCCATCTTTTGCACGTGTTTTAATCGATCCCCATCTTTTTGTCCTGTTTCAGAAACTCCTACGTACGATTACGCCATTTGTGTACGAACACGTGGGTGCACAGTACCAACAGCCCCATTGATAAGGATGAGGAAAAGCCGGTCATGTTACGGGTAAGGGCACAACTTTTCCAACATCTCAAATACTGGGAATTGAAGTCGTTGCTCAGCTGAATAATCAGATTTTTATGACTGAACGTTGTCATTCTACCGATCGTCTCCCGTTTTCAGGTGTATATTCGGACGGGGCAATGCGCTCATTTACACAATTTATAGAAACGTTTCATTCCGGTCTCACAACTCCTTTCTTATTTCTGCTTGAAGAGAAAAAGAAAAACCTCAAATGGGATTTTAAGGGCAATTATTGAAAAAATATATAAGAAATTTTTATTAAAATATCGAATTTATTGATACAAAAGATTTTTTTTAAAAACCAGACTTTCAACAGAGACAATCACATAAATAACAATGATAATCTGTTCGGAATTGACAGGGGTGGTAAAAATTCCACTACATAAACATCATCCATGAGTGAGAGTCCAACGCGTTTCGAAATATACAAATACAATCTTCATCAGGGACAATTTGCCACTTCTGAAATGTAAAATACAGTATAAGTACATGGGATATACAAAGAATATCATAACATGGAATTGGTTAGGTGTATATAAAACACCTATCAAAATATTCAGAAAACTTACATGGTAATAATACATTGATTTGAAAAAAAATTCCTCCATACCACCGATCGTCCAAAAACTTGTATTAGCCCTTCAACATACAAGAGAACCCAAAGATGTGAATATCCAACAGGGGTGTCAAAATATGAAAGAACCTTTAAACCTTTTTTTTTTTTTTTTTACTTCAATGTATTATTACCATGTAAGTTTTCTGAATATTTTGAGAGGTGTTTTTTTATACACCTAACCAATTCCATGTTATGATATTCTTAGTGTATCCCATATATTTATACTGTATTTTACATTTCAGAAGTGGCAAATTGTCCCTGATGAAGATTGTATTTGTATATTTCGAAACGTGTTGGACTCTCACTCATGGATGATGTTTATGTAGTGGAATTTTTACCACCTCTGTCAATTCTGAACATATTATCATTATTTATGTGATTGTCTCTGTTGAAAGTCTGGTTTTTAAAAAAAAATCTTTTGTATCAATAAATTCGATATTTTATTAAAAAATTCTTATATATTTTTTCAATAATTGCTCTTAAAATCCCATTTTCAAGGTTTTTCTTCTGCAAATTTTGAGGGATGATGCCAATTTACAACGTTTGGGAGTCCATTTAATTTCTTATTTCTGCTTTGCCTTGGAATAGATTCACAGTTTGGAAATAATGACCAAATTATTATATAGAATTTTCTTTTTATTGGGTTTTCTATCAACTCAACATTCTAAAAGTTTTGCAAACTGTATTCCCGTCATGTTCACATCTGGGGAGGATCGCGCCTCCTGACCTACAGAGCATTGCCCATCATGAATAGGATGATGGATGTAGTTTCCCATCTGATGGTGTCTCCAGCTGGCAATCCAAACTTATCCAACTTTACTTTTCTACACCAAACTTCGCTATATTTCCAAAAGTATTGGGACGCCTGCCTTTACACGCACATGAAATTTAATGACATCCCAGTCTTAGTCCATAGGGTTCAATATTGAGTTGGCCCCTCACCCTTTGCATCTATAATGGCTTCAACTCTTCTTTTCAACTTTTCCACAAAGTTTAGGAGGGTGTCTATGGGAATGTTTGACCATTCTGTCGCATTGGTTGTGCTCTCAACCAAATTTTCAAACCATCCATCCTTGTCGGCTTTTATTGCTGTCTGTGTCCCCATTAGGGAGATTCCTCCTCTAATTGTCCTGTTTATCATATTTGAAAAGTAGCACCCCTGGTGGACTGCTCGGTCCCTGGAACGGAGTAGGGGCCTGGCAGCTGTTGTAGTGAGCAGAATCTTGGAAACAAGAGTCCGTCCGGTGTGGGGTCCGGTCCCAAGCCTTGTTCAGCGGCGGACAGGTGCAGGGGTCAGGTTCTAGGTCAGAGATGTGCAGGGGTCAGGTTCTAGGTCAGAGATGTGCAGGGGTCAGGTTCTAGGTCAGAGATGTGCAGGGGTCAGGTTCTAGGTCAGAGATGTGCAGGGGTCAGGTTCTAGGTCAGAGATGTGCAGGGGTCAGGTTCTAGGTCAGAGATGTGCAGGGGTCAGGTTCTAGGTCAGAGATGTGCAGGGGTCAGGTTCTAGGTCAGAGATGTGCAGGGGTCAGGTTCTAGGTCAGAGATGTGCAGGGGTCAGGTTCTAGGTCAGAGATGTGCAGGGGTCAGGTTCTAGGTCAGAGATGTGCAGGGGTCAGGTTCTAGGTCAGAGATGTGCAGGGGTCAGGTTCTAGGTCAGAGATGTGCAGGGGTCAGGTTCTAGGTCAGAGATGTGCAGGGGTCAGGTTCTAGGTCAGAGATGTGCAGGGGTCAGGTTCTAGGTCAGAGGTGCAGGGGTCAGGTTCTAGGTCAGAGATGGGCAGAAGTCGGTAACGTGCCGGCAGTGAGGTACCAAGTCTGCGGTGGAGACATACGGTAAGTCAGGAATCTCGGCAGGTGTCAGACGTGGTCAGGTCAGGGACTAGGTTAGCAGAGTTTCGGGAACCAGAACTGAAGACAATCCAGCACTGAGGTCCGGCAGACTCTCAGTGTAAATAGACTGCTGGGTGCCACAATCTGTGGATGCGCGTGAACTCGCCCGTATGCATTCCAGTCCTTGCCCGTCTTGTTAGGCTTCTATGCTCCTAATCTCACACATATGCATAACAATGAGCACCTGCTGTACAAGATCCCTGACAGATTTCCTCTCACTTCCTGTTTGGCTATGGCACAGGAAGTGAAGGGAAATCTCCCCAATGGGGCACCGATGGTGAAAATAAATCTGACGGGTTATAACCCTCTATTTCTCCATCCAAAATGAAAAAAATGGCTTTGGCCGTATATGGAAGTTGCCCTTCATTTTTATGGTTCAATAAGTTTTTATTGATGTTTTCACAGATATATAAACATATAAAAACAAGAAGAAAACAAAATGGAGGAGTGTAAACAGTGTCAGTTACCTGACATATAGCCTCCTAATATACAATATTCTTTTTAAATGTTGAAATAGTGCAAACGTATACAAGTGCGGGGATCATTATAAATAAGTTGTTACGTTAAGCTCATGTAGTGAGTGTCTGTCGACAGATCAGGAATAACTACCCTGTGTAGGGGTGCCCCTTTGGGAGCCTGCTGCACCCCTGGACCCAGGGAGTCTGGGTTAACCAACGTATACATAGGTTATGAAAAGTTTAGTTAATAACACATTTTTAGATCTCTATTTACATAGAGGGAGATCTTATAGTTATATTGCATCTAGAGAAATATATTGGAGACATGAAAGGAGGAAGAACAGAGTGGGTGAAGGCGAGATAAGTGTAGGATGGAAAGGTAATAGAAGGGGAGGGGGGGGGGGGGGGGGGGGAGACAGCGAGCTCAGTTCATAGAAAAAGAAATAAAAAAAATTAAAAAAAAATAAAATATTCTTCACTTTAGGTGAATGGTGTGGTGGATGCGGCTTTTTTGTCTCCTAAGTGGAGTTCGTAGCCGAGAGTCTTTGCTTGAGTTTGTCTGAGGTAGAGTAACTCCTCCAGATACTCCAGACAAACGAGAACTTAGCATATTTGTCTAGGGCTTTGGCCTGCATTTCCTCCATTAGCATGAAATTGTTTACTTCCCTCACCCACTCAATTAGGGACGGGGTTGTAGTGGTTTTCCAATGTCTGGGTATGAGTTGTCTACCTGCACTGACAAAAAATTTCAGAAGGCCATTTTTTTGTGATTTGATTGTCCCTGGAAGGATGAATAGGAGGGCAATGGAGGGTGATGGCAGCAGTGGCTTATCATAGATGTCTGAGTAAATCTGAAAAATTTGAGTCCAGAATTGGAGAAGAACATCACACTCCCACCATATATGTATATAGGTACCTTTCATTGTGTTGCATCTCCAGCATCTGTCTGAGTTGGATGGGAACATGATCCTGAGAGTAGTTGGGACCCGATACCACCTCGACAACAATTTATAGTTTTTCTCTTGTGTATAGCTTGATAAAGAGGAAGGCTTTCCCCCATTCTGCCTCGGTTATATCTTTCCCGACCTCCACTGACCATTTAGTAGTATAGCTAGGTAGAGCTTCGTGGGTGTGGTCTATAATTGATTTATATATCAGTGATAAGGTGTGTCGTGGAGTCTCAGAAAGGGTGCATAGTTGTTTGAATCCGGTCAAGGGTCTATGGGTTTGTCTGGATTCACGCAATGTCTTGCAATAGGAATTTAGGTGTCCACGAGTGAGCCAAGTCATCTTGGAGGTGACGTCTGTTTGGGGTGGATATAAATGTGCCCAAGGTGTGGTCAACAAAATTATATGCAGTGGGCCATGAATCTCTGTTGTAAGTGTCTAATGAGTGGGTTGAGTGTCCTTCTGGAAGGTTTGGGTTATCGAACAAGGGGGTAAGGGGGCTAGGTTCCGAGGATAGTGAGTGGGTATCTCTTTTGCGGTACCAGATTGTCAGGGCATCTCTAGTGAGGGGGGACAATGTTGATAAGGATTTGTATGTCTTATCGTAGCCCCCGCCCTTCATTTTTATAACCAAGTTATTTGCTTACTCAGCTTCATAAGAACCACTTCTCACTCTTGAAATCTTTCTTTACATCCATTGAGGGGAAACAGGAAGTCAGTCCTCCTGTAGGTGGCCATAAAACCTGAAGGTTAAGGACTTCCTGTGTCCCTCAGTTGTACAGCCAGCTACTGGAGGATTTCTGAGGTCCTCAATGGACTCCTCCAAGAAAAGGATTTTGTGGTGCATAAAGAAAAAAAAAAATCCAATATTTTTTGGTTTCGTGAAGTACTGCTGACCTCCTTATCAATGGTTTTCCTTTTTGGAGACGCTCTTTCTCACCTTGAAAACGTCACCTTTTGAAATTCTCTGGTTCTCTTCGCTTTCATTGTGGAAGCTCCTGATCATCCAAATTGTGCCAAAAAAGGGAATTCCTGATTTATATTCAAGAATATTTGGGGAAACCCGGTGTGAATTGGCTAAGAAACGGCAATATTTTAAATGCAGGGCTGTGCATCTGAGGAGAGGAGGAATTCCATGGTGACTAAAGTACTGACCGAGATGTCTTTAGATTTGGAGGAGACCACGTTCATGACCACATCTCTAAAAATGTAATGGCTGTAATGTATGTATAGCACCCCCCCCCCCCCTCAGAGGTATGTTAGGAACCCCCCAGAGACGGGATGGGTTAACATTTCACCTCGGGCTGTCTACATAAGTGCTGGTCTATGATGACCTTATGAATAGTTATACCCAAAAAGAACAATGTCTTAGATAAATATGACTGTGTTGGCAAAGCTCTCTTTGTAGGGATTGGTTGTGTTTAGTGATGACCGTTGCCTTCTTCCTGCATCACTTAGATTGGAACGTCCCCTGTGAAAGAAGACAAGGAAGCATTTGCCATTGTTCCCGTGTCCCCGGCGGAGGTTAGAGATCTGGACTTTGCCAATGATGCCAGTAAGGTTCTCTCTTCCATTGCCGGAAAGTTGGAGAAGGGGACCATTACCCAGAACGAGAGGAGGTAAGGGGCAGGTCATGGATGAAAAGTTTGTGGTGGGACTGATCTCACTTTGAAGGAAATCTGTACATCACCAAGGCTGACCATAGACCGAGCCAATTGCTTTCCTATAAGATTAGAAAAGCTGCGCTAGGATATTTGATGTATATGTCCACCAAGAATTATATGGAGACAAGAAAATTCATGAAATTATTCAAATCCTTAATGTCACCGCAGTGTTCACACACAACTAAGGAAAGTGGCCGACCACCGAAGATTCTGCTTACCAGACGGCAAGCTTAAAAGGCAGATGGCTATAACCCAGCCTAGGCCTCGAAGCTTTCAGATGACCACAACAGGGATGGGGATGCAGATGGATCGCTCCCTTTGACCCGCTATAGCGTTCATTCACTCAATCGGGTACTCAAGAAAAGAAAAAACTGGCCATAGTGTAATATAGTCTGAAGATCGTTTATTAAAATAAAGTATTGCACCCACAGTTAAAAGAAGATGGCATCGCATAAAAGAATGCCGGCCGGCATAAACAAAGCGGAGCCCGTCGTCCAATCGCATGGTGACGTCACTATGTGCCTTCTTCCAGACGCGTTTTGTCATCAGCAGACGTTGTCAATGGGGAATTTCTTTCCTGCAACCACAGAACGCGTTGACGGGAATCTCTCCTGTCGAGGCTTTGTATTCTTCCGGGGCCAGGACCCCCACCCCAGGGCCCGTCCTACCATGTGTCCCAGTGGGGTCCATTGGACCCAGGCAGCACTTTGAGAGGGGCAGCAAATTGAACCATGGTCGCCTTTCCTAATTTACCCAGCAAATTGACGACCAAGATTTTTTTTCCCGGCAGTTGTGTCATAACGACAACTGCCCCAACTAGCTGCTCCGCCCACCCCTATTACTGCCCTAGCCTGCCCCTATTACTGCCCTAGCCTGCCCCTATTACTGCCCTAGCCTGCCCCTATTGCTGCCCCTATTGCTGCCCCTATTGCTGCCCCTATTACTGCCCTAGCCTGCCCCTATTGCTGCCCCTATTGCTGCCCCTATTGCTGCCCCTGTTACTGCCCTAGCCTGCCCCTATTGCTGCCCCTGTTACTGCCCCTGTTACTGCCCTAGCCTGCCCCTATTGCTGCCCTAGCCTGCCCCTATTGCTGCCCCTATTGCTGCCCCAGCCTGCCCCTTGGAATTAAACATAATTGTATGTCATATACCGTAATTAAGGTACTGATGCATGTAAATCTGACTTCCTGATAAATTGAAATTTTTGTTTTAATTAATTAATGGATGGGGGGGCCTTTTTGGTGGGATTTTTAATTTTTTTTTTGGCATGTAAAATCCAGAAGATTGGTTGTTCCCAAGTTCATTGCTCAATCAACTTGGGTACATTCAACCTGCCCATACATGGTTTGTATTGTGTATGGCCAGATCCAGAGCACCTGGAAATACAGAATGACAAATCTTCTCTGCCACAGACCATTGACCAGACGTCTCCGCTTTCTACCATAGTCAGATGTTTGTAAACGTAACCCCCCCCCCCCCCCAGTCTCATTTTATTCTTGGGTGTGACTCTTGCTCTTCCTTTTTATGATTCAGGGCGGTGACCAAACTCTTGGAGGAGTTGGTTTACTTTGTGACAGCCGGAGTGAATTCTGGGCAGGATGTTCTGGAGGTTCTGGTGAACAAGCCCAACCGCGAGCGCCAGAAACTGATGCGGGAGCAGAATATCCTGAAGCAGGTGCGGGTTGTGTTCTGTATGGGTGGATCTACTTTTGGGGCGTTGACCTGCTGAGCACCGTTGTCTCTCCCTCCCCCGCAGATCTTCAAGCTGTTGCAGGCCCCGTTTACGGATTGTGGTGATGGTCCAATGCTGAGGCTGGAGGAGCTGGGGGATCAAAGACACGCACCCTTCAGGCACATCTGCCGGTTGTGCTACCGCGTCCTGCGGCACTCCCAGCAAGACTACCGCAAGAATCAGGTATTTTTAATGACGGAGAAGTGTCCTTGTTGCAGAGGAGCTCTGCTGAGTCCTATTCACATCCAACGTGGTGATGAGACATACAGTTATTCCATAGTCAGCCTGCTAATGTTAGACTTCAGTGGCTCCATGAGTTACAAATTTACAAATATTTCTATAGAAATCCTTTTATTGAAATAACATGGGAGCTGTAGATAAGATATTGCTCACAAATTAACGACATATATGCAGGCCGTACTCTCCTCCTCCTTGTCTCCTCCTCCTTGTCTCCTCCTCCTTGTCTCCTCCTCCTCGTCTCCTCCTCCTCGTCTCCTCCTCCCCGTCTCCTCCTCCCCGTCTCCTCCTCCCCGTCTCCTCCTCCCCGTCTCCTCCTCCTCGTCTCCTCCTCCTCGTCTCCTCCTCCTCGTCTCCTCCTCCTCATTTTTTGTTGTGTTTTTTCCATTTCCCTTCTTTCTTCGAAAGGTTGACCTTGTGCTCCACAAAATTTAATTGTGCTCCCCCTTAAAACATGGTCCCTTTTTTATGAGGGTGTTGGCAGAGCTGTGACAAGGGGTGGGCAGGAGGGGAAGCCGCCTCCAGAGCACAGTGATGGGGGCGCATCCCACTCACCACCAACCACATGCACACACCAGATCAGTGGCAGGCAAGTGAACACTCCATGCCAAGAAGGGGGCAGCGAATGGGCACGGGGCGGTACACCCATTTAATGGCACGCATTAGCAACAGGAGAGGTGGGCATGGTTCCGTATCCTTGCCGCGGGGGACAAACCTGCCCCTCCCCCCTTTCAAATGATACAGGGCAATGCACACATGCAGGAGCTGTCTGTCTACTGGGTGATGTGGCATCATTGCCCCCCTTCCAGCCTTTATATTATACCACCTCTGAATTCGAAGACAACACATTACATACTTTGGTTGGAAAAAAAAACCTAGTTCAACCAGTAAAAAGGAAAATAAATCCATAAAACATCCAATATGTTTGAACAGATTAAATAAAAACTTTTGGTCTGTTAGATGATCTTCTCTAAGCAGTCCCTCAGCTAATATGCCAATCACATTCCCCCAGTATGGAGTTGGCTTCATATCTCTCTGAAATGGTCCTCAAAGCAGACTTAAAGCCAAACCCCTTTTTTCATTCTTGGATGGGGTAGGAGGGAATGGTTCTGTCATCTGTGTGCAATTGGGGAGATGTCTTTTCACCCCCTTATTATCTCACAGAGACAACAAGATAGAGGAAATGTCACCAATGTTGGGGAAATTCCATCCTACGGTTCTCTCAGCAAACCTCCACCGCTGGAAGATCTCACCAATTTCTGTTTCGTTGACCATTTTGAAATTCCCATCACTGTCAGTCCTGGAGGCAATCGTCACCAGGACAAATATAGTGAATCTCCTCGGCGGGGACACAGACAGCAGCAAAAACCTTGGGAAGTAAAAGGCGGGTGTGGGGGGTGTTGGATTTCTTCGAACAGATGTTCAGTCAGGTCTCGAGCAGTGTAGAGGAAATGATTCTACTTGGGAAGCTCCCCCGGGAGTGGTGGCCAAAGTTTGGCTTGAGTTGGGTACTGGTTTTATATTAAGGAAGGAAAGGAGAACATGTGAAGTCCAAGTTCAATTTTACTCAGTTGTGTACCATAAAAAATGGTGTTTCAGGGGTTCAAATGGTTCCCCCCCCCCCCCCCCCTCAACAGGGCTTGGTACTGGTAAAGTCAGGATCTGCAGTGATCCTACAGATTATCCCTCAGGGTCCCTCAAATTGTATCGAATGGGGGCTGCAAATTACTTGTATACAGTGTAACCTGTGATTATGAGTATAATCCGTTCCAGGAGAATGCTTGTAATCCAAAGCACTCGCATATCAAAGCGAGTTGCCCCATAGAAGTCAATGGAAATGAAGATAATTCATTCCGTGTTGACTTCAATTACATGCAATACCGCATGTGGCCAGAGGTGGGGGGGCGCCGTAGAGCCTCGGAAATACTCTGGGACAGCTCGGCGGGACTTGGAAACAATCGGGAACCGAGTATTTCCGAGTGTTTCTGAGTATTTCCAAACAGCTCTGAACCGTTCTGAGTGTCCCCGGCGCCCCGCACCTCTGGCCAAATGCGGTACTGCACACACCATTAGCTTGAATTCTGCTCATTTGGTGAGACAACACTCGCAAACCGAGTCAGAATTAAAAAAAAAAAAAGTTGCTTGTTAATTGCGTTACCCGTAAACAAAGGTTCCACTGTAACTCCTTAAACAATAGTAAAAAGTGTCGTCCCCCCCCCCCCCCCCCCCCAGACGACATCCTTTGCCGATAAGGGGCGTTGTATATTTTATAGCTGCTTTGGTTATTTTACGTCTTATCAGTTTGACTTGTTACTGCAGAAATTGAAGTGTTCTGTGTAACGCGTCCTCCTGTCTGCCCAGGAATACATCGCCAAACAATTTGGCTTCATGCAGAAGCAGATCGGATACGATGTTCTGGCGGAAGACACGATCACCGCTCTTTTGCACAATAACCGGAAGCTGCTGGAGAAGCACATCACCGCTGCTGAGATCGACACCTTCGTCAGCCTGGTGAGGAAGAACCGGGAGCCCAGGTGAGACGGAGGGCTGAGTGGGTGGAAGGTGAAGTGCGTTGGGCTTCCTCCTTCCAGGAAAATGAACTGAGAATACTCAACAATGTAACCTAAAACTACACAAACCATTTTGCTGGATGTATGAAGACACATAGAACCCCTAAAATAATTGCCGGTCATGGAGGAGATGCAAAGCCCGGCTGCTGATCACTTGACCAAAGGTCTAGGTCTTCAGCCTCATAATTTCTGCTGAAACAAAACAAAACATTGGGTACTAGGACTTTCCCAAACCCCGTCTCTGCAAATAACACTGACTGAGGGAGCATGGGAGAAGTGGGGAGGGGTCTATCTAGGACTCCACTAACCAGCACTAAACAGAAGGGGAGAGACCAATCACATAGTGCACAAGTTGTAGTGGCCCAAAGCCACATCTACATGTTGGCATACTACTGAAGTGGCACAGGACGGGATTGATGTGGCTCTTCAGGAGAACCCTACACCAAAAAAAAAAAAAATGCTGTGGGCCCCCCCCCAAAGTATACCAGGCCACATGCCCTCAATTGAATGTGTTTATTAAAAAAAACAAAGAACTTGTCAAAAACAATTTGTTTTTATGTACTCTTGACTTCATTTGGTGAAAGGAGTAGGGGTACTGTGTGCCCCATACTCACACTGGAGTGTGGGATCTAGAGGCCTGCCTTGATAAAGGGGCTTACAGATTCAGATAAGCACCCCTCGATATGTCTCAATGTTGATGACAAGGGTCTCTTCCCTACCCTGGCCCTGTGGTCAGAATCTAGAAGCCCCCTTTATCAAGGTGGCCCCCCAGATCCCGTCCTCCTGCAATGTGAATGAGTATGGGGTACATAGCACCCCTACTCCTTTCACCAAAAAAAGTCAAGAGTGCATAGAAACACAAATACAGTTTTTGACAAATTCTTAAAAAAATAAACACGTCCCCCGATATAAATTCCATGTCTATCACCATGAATTCTGACCTGCACGGGAAAAAAAAACTCGCCTCCTGCCAAACCCAACTGGTCCTGATGAGAGACACTTCCTGAATGACAGGGAAACATGGGAGTGGGGCCACTTGGTGACCCCGCCCCCATGGTTATTCGCTTTGTTGGGTGTACAAGATGAGGATGAATTGTCTATATAGGGACTTTGGGTACAGTTGATCTGAGTGTGAATGTACAGGTATGTCCTTCACAAGCTGTTCAGATGCCTTCAGAAAAGAATTTGGCCTCCTTTATGGTTTTGGAGAAGACATCTGTATGATGGGATTGGCTGATCTGTCCTTTTCTGTTCTGAAAGGTTCCTGGATTACCTCTCCGATCTCTGCGTGTCTATGAACAAATCCATCCCCGTCACACAGGAGTTGATATGCAAAGCCGTTCTGAATGCTGCCAACGCCGATATACTCATCGAGACAAAGTAAGGAAAGACTCAACTGCTAAACGTTTCTCCAGACCTAGATGGTGTTTACTGGCAAATTAGAATAGTTTTGGGTCACTTTTCCTTTTCTTCAGGCTGGTTCTGTCACGTTTTGAATTTGAGGGTGTGAACAGCAGCGAGAGCCCTCTGGAGAACGGAGAGGACGAGGAGGAAGTTTGGCTTTTCTGGAGAGATGCCAATAAGGAAACGAGAAGTAAAAGTATTCGAGAGTTGGCTCAGGATGCCAAGGAAGGACAGAAGGAGGACCAGGATGTCCTAAGTTATTACAGGTATTGGGTGGACCGGCGGGTTTGTGACTTCTGCTCCAGAGTGGCGTATCCTATATTTCCACTTATCCTTTCTTGTTCAGGTACCAACTAAACCTCTTTGCCCGTATGTGCCTGGACCGGCAGTACTTGGCCATTAATGAAATTTCCGGCCAGCTAGATGTGGATCTTATCCTGCGCTGTATGTCTGATGAGAATCTGCCATTCGATCTGCGAGCGTCATTCTGCCGGTTGATGCTGCATATGCACGTGGACCGAGACCCCCAGGAACAGGTGACCCCTGTGAAATACGCCCGCCTCTGGTCAGAGATACCTTCAGAAATCGCCATAGATGAGTAAGTCAATGGTCAGAGATGTCCCTTCATCCTCCCTTATTGCCACCAAATTTCTTTCACATCCAGAACTTCTTCATTGCAAACATTTACACTCAAATATGTTACTTTGTGTATTCTCTTAATCTTTGAACTGTCCAGGAATAGAAGCTGCTATTTTCGCTAAAGGAATCTTTCCAAGGAAGCCTATTTTATTATTTTGTTACCGCACACAACCCCGGTGTGCGCTGTAATCTCCGCTCATTCCATTCATTGCTTTAACCCTCTACATACTCTTGCCCAAAGTTGTATGTAAACCCAGGGGCGGACTGACCATTGAGCCACTCGAGCACTGCCCGAGGGCCCTGGGCCACTAGGGGGCCCCATCAGGGTTGCCAGCCTCAGTAAAACCAGGGACAGTATGTATAAATCTGTGTTTTTGTTTTTTTTAAATCTGTCTGTGTATACTGTGTGTACATGTATGTGTATACTGTGTGATTGTATACTGTGTGGCCCCATAATCTCTGATTGCCTGGGGGCCCCATAATCTCTGATTGCCTGGGGGCCCCATAATCTCTGATTGCCTGGGGGCCCCATAATCTCTGATTGCCTGGGGGCCCCATAATCTCTGATTGCCTGGGGGCCCCATAATCTCTGATTGCCTGGGGGCCCCATAATCTCTGATTGCCTGGGGGCCCCATAATCTCTGATTGCCTGGGGGCCCCATAATCTCCGATTGCCTGGGGGCCCCATAATCTCCGATTGCCTGGGGGCCCCATAATCTCCGATTGCCTGGGGGCCCCATAATCTCCGATTGCCTGGGGGCCCCATAATCTCCGATTGCCTGGGGGCCCCATAATCTCCGATTGCCTGGGGGCCCCATAATCTCCGATTGCCTGGGGGCCCCATAATCTCCGATTGCCTGGGGGCCCCATAATCTCCGATTGCCTGGGGGCCCCATAATCTCCGATTGCCCGGGGGCCCCATAATCTCCGATTGCCTGGGGGCCCCATAATCTCCGATTGCCCGGGGGCCCCATAATCTCCGATTGCCCGGGGGCCCCATAATCTCCGATTGCCCGGGGGCCCCATGAGTTATCAGTCCGCCCCTTTGTAAACCCTAAATCTTTTCCCTATTTTAATGAGTACATTGACCTCTTCCCCACAACCCTGGCCCGGTGGTTGCGGGGGCCTGTGGGCAGGGGCTTACCAGGTTCTGGAAGCCCCTATAAAAAAAAATAAAAGGGGTGACCCCCATATACAGCCTTCCTTCCCTTATGTGAATGCAGCAGGGGGTACATAGTATCCCTACTCGTTCAGAAAAAAAACAACATAGAAGTAAACACTTTTGAGAAATCCTTTGTTTAAAAAAAAGCGGAGACAATGGCGCCATCATTCACTAAATACAGCCAATGACCATATTTGGGCAGTGATGTCAATGTTATCCCCGCCCCTTTCCATACATGTCAAGGGATTCCTGGCCATGTAAGCCAATGTGAGGGTGGTGGTTGCTAGGGATGCAGCGGGAGCCAGCACCCGCTGATTCCTTAGAAACCATTGACAATGGCGGGGCATTCCCTGACAAAGCAAGGCGTAGGACGCACTTGCACAGAGCTCCGAGCATTATTTCCTGGATTCTAGCTAATCCTGTGACCCTCAGACATCCTACCTGAGAAAGTTCCCTGATCCTGCCTCATGTCACTGTTGAAAGCACAGAAAGCCGCCGCTGCTAAACTCGAGTAGTATCGCAGGCAAGACGGCAACACTAGCTATCGCTGTTGCTATTTCTTCAGTTGTGAGAGGTGCCTCTAACATGTCCATTTGGTTGTCCTTTATTTGTGGAAAAGTAATTCCCTTGAGGAACGTATTCATTTATGTCTCATCAAACTGAGGATGTGCACAAGTCTGCAAAAAATTCTCTAAATCTTAGGAGGACACCTCGGGCGGATCTGTAATCTGCTCTCCCCTAGGGCCCCGCAATGAAATGACCACTGGTGGTCTATCTTCACTGTGAACTAAATATGCAAGTCATTTGGGAAATTAGTATGATGGTGATAGTGGAATACTCACCCCTAAATTTCTAGCCCTATATAACCACTTATTTGAGACATCCACACTCCCTCCCTCTGAGAGGAGCACTCATAGTCCTTATACCCAAACCAGGGAAAGACCCAGGATACCCTGAATCCTACCACCCGATTTCTTTGCTGCAGGTCGATATTAAAATACTAGCCAAAGTACTTGCCCTCTGCCTCAATCAGATCATCTGGAGTCTGATACACGCGGACCAAGCAGGCTTTATGCCAGGTCGCAACACCTCCTCTAACTTGAAGAAGCTATATATTAATCTGCAAGCCATACATGAGAATATTGGATCACGAGTGGCGGTAACCCCAGACCAGTGATGGTGAACCTTGACACCCCAGATGTTTTGGAACTACATTTCCCATGATGCTCCACTACACTGCAGAGTGCAAGAGCATCATGGACAATGTATTTCCAAAACATCTGAGGTGCCGAGGTTCGCCATCACTGCCCCAGACACCAAAAAAGCATTTGATCCAGTGGAGTGGAGATACCTTTGGAAATGCCTCGAGAGTTATGGACTTGGGCCTAAATTCATCAAATGGATCAAATTACTATATCAAGACCCAACTGCCAAAGTGTTAGTCAATGGCTGGCCCTCCTCGGTGTTCCTCACTAGAGGAACGAGACGAGGCTGCCTGTTACCCCCACTGTTATACGCCCGAGCAGCAGAGCCCCTCGCCATCTCTATCCCATTAAACCCAGAGATCCCAGAAAACCCAGAAACTTAACAGAGAAAATCGGCATGTATGCAGATGAGCCGCTGTTATACTTGGCTGACCCGGGCCCCTCCCTACAAACCGCACTACAGACGATGGAGTGGTTTGGGTCGTTCTCTGGTCTTAAGATTAATTGGGGAAAATCCCAAATCCTTCCCATTGATAGTTTTCCGCTATTCAGGATACAAGCCCAACTCCCTCTATAGCAGCGAGCCATATTAAATATTTAGGTATACATGCGTCTCGATCCCCGGCCGATTACATATCTCTCAACATAGAGCCCCTCTTCGCCCTTGTCGATTTTAACATACAAACTTGGACCCGCCCACCCCTGGGAGTTTGGGGGCGTATTAATCTTTATAAAAATGGTTTTACCTAAAATACTATACATCTTATGGCATACCCCGATTTATGTACCCCTAAAATACTTTAAATCCCTGGAGGCTCTCCTCAAGTCATTTGTTTGGGGACCCAATAGACACAAACTGGCATGGCAGACACTTAAGAATCCCAGTGATATAGGGGGCGCTGCCCTTCCAGACTTTAATCTCTATTACATTGCCTCCCAGCTATCTTAACTGTATCACATTGACAAAACAGATAGGGATAGGTTCAATATTCTTTTATGCCCACAATGGGCACAACGGACCTCAGACCCTCTCTGTGCTGTGGCAGTGGGCTCAGGGGGAGCTGGCTCGGGGGGAGATGGCAAGACCCTATTATACCACTATAGGCGCGTCTGGGACCTAGCTATGGTTAAACTTGGGGTACCTCAACCTAACTGGTTCACTCCCATATGGCACAACAAAACTTTGTCAGAATTCCTACAGATTCCCAACACTGAGATCTGGGGCACGAGAGGGATCTACTATTTACATCAACTACTCTCTGATGAAGGACTGAAGACCTTCGATGCCCTTCGCAGTGAGTTCATGCCCCCCCAATAGTATGTTCTTCAGATTCTTGCAGATCCGCCATGCCATGCACTCCCAGTTCCCCCCTTCCCCTCCACAACTCAGTTCCAGTGCAGTCATGGCTATAGTTTAAAATCACAGATCCTCAAAATTGGATATCCACCTTTTACAACATGCTTATAACTCCCTACATCCACCAAGATGGCTTATGACCTTAAACCCCCGGTGGGAGAGAGAGGTGGGAGCATTGGCAGATGAGGAATGGAGCGAAGCTTTAGATGCCATCAAAATTGTCTCCATTAAACTTTTGGACAGACAATCTAAGATCTATATCTTCCATCCTAGATATGGGAGGGGGCAGTCCACTAACTGTCTATTGTGTCAGCAGGAAACGGGTACATTTTTTCACTTGATTTGGGCATGCCGTTTATTACAGGCATTTTGGAAACAATTTGTAGATTTCCTACATGACGAGATGGGATCCCCACTTACCATGGACCCGAAACAATGTCTGTTGGGAATATTCCCCGACCCCGAAATTGATAAGTTTACGAAAATATTCTTACATGAAACTTTATTCTCAGCCAGGAAAATCATTGCAAGACAATGGAGGAGATCACAGCCACCTAACTTTTCTGAATGGAGAGCAGATGTAAAGAACTTCCTCCCCTACCAAAAATTCTTATATATAAACCGGGGATGCCCAACACAAGTACAATTACAATTTGGGATCGTTGACTACAAGATTCCAAAACATGTACAAAAATATCATGATGACCCCCCCCCCAAACGGGTCCCTCTGTTTGTAGTAACCAGATGTCTTTATTACTATGCAAGTCCCACCACTTGAACCCTGATAGATATGTCCCTATACAGATTAGGACTTCAACTGGACTTCACCAACTATCTGCGATAGAACTTTTTTTTTTTTTTTTTATACATGTAACAGATGTATTAACCTGGGAATGCTCCCATACCAATTGTATATGTCAATTGTTCAATAAAAACCTTTTGTTAACGAAAAAAAAAAAAAACATTGACAATGGGAAGCTGAGGCGTGTATATACGTATATGTGTATATAATATACCTTTTCTATGTTTCAGTATGTTTGGCATCATGCCTTACTGTATATAGTTTTCTTAGTGTATGTAAATCCTAGCAATGAACTTCTCTTATTCGCTCCCCTCTTGGTTGTTGAATATCCAAAGAACTTTATCTGTCAAATGTTTGTTCTTTTTGTTCTGTGGAAGTTGGGAAGGAAATGTAAAAGGCGTGTGATGAAGATTTTACATTATTTGACCTTTTGGTACTTCTCTGGTCTTCACCTCACAGCTACGACAGCAGTGGGACATCGAGGGACGATATCAAGGAGAGATTCGCACAGACCATGGAGTTTGTGGAAGAATATTTGAGAGACGTGGTTGGGCAGAGATTTCCGTTCTCCGATAAAGAGAAGAACAAGCTGACGTTTGAGGTGATGTAACTTTTACTTGGAGGTGCTGGACTACTTCCTCAGCTGGTATCACAAATGGGGATGGGTCCTTTGTACCTACCGACTGCTAATCAAAGGTCCTACATAAGGGGCCTTGACCTCACATCTTAGAGTTAACGATGAGAATTCTTCAAGGTTCCAACAAACTTTATTAAATGAAAATGTTCTTGGATATACCAATGCATTTCAGGGGTATACAACTGCATTTCTAGACCTACGAAGATCTTGGACTGCTCTGATTTCTACATTTGGCATCCCAACCTACAGTCAGAGGCAGACATTACTTCTCTCCTTAATACTCATTGGGCCCAAGGATCTCTTCTGAGTACTGGTTCCCTCCAGCTAGAAAATCCTGATAAAGGAAGAGAGCAGTTGTGTACTACCACAATGGGTTCCCATCTCCATAAGAACACTCACATTTAATAATTTAAGGATTTCTAGACTGAAAACCTGGGGAACTTTCTTCTTTTTTAACCTTTTAACTTTCTGTGCATCTTCTTCTTCTTCAGTGTGAACATACTAATAGGTTGTTTTTTTTTGCTCATTTTATGAACCTCCTTGTTTATGATTATTGATTCCCATATTGTCTTTTCCAATCAATCGATATGTTGCGGATATCAACAGAGTTACCTAGACAGCTTTTGCTGAGTAATGACGGACTCTGTGGGTGGTGCTTGTGGTACTGATAGTCCAGCTGGAAGCCCCCCCCTCCTCCTTTCTGAGCTGGCGCCGGTGATCAAAATTTTTTGGGGGGGCACAAACAAACTGAAAAAAAAAATCAATTGCAGCTTCACTGTGCCCATCGAATGCTGCCACTGTAGCCCCACCTCCCCCCCCCGCACTTACCCTGTCTCGGTGGGGCAGCGGGTGGTGGCGGCGAGCGGTTTCCTCTATGTCCTTGATGTCTCCACCCGTCCGCTCCTCCCGTCCTCTCCACCCGTCCTCTTATGATTGGATGCCTGATAGGCGACCAATCGCAGCGCCTGTCGTTCTCAGGTAACGGGTAACAGACTGGCGGAGAAGCGTTTCAGTGTTAGGAAAGTGACTATTCATTCGCTTTTCTAACACAGCTGAGTGAACTGCGAGTGGCCAGCATGGCGCTCCCTGTTTTACCTTTTTTGATGCCTATTAGAGCCTGTGGCTCTAACCAGGTGCTTCAACCCCCCCCCGCCGCTGTAATTCAGGCGCCCTGCACCTGAAAAGGGGCCGGGCGCCTGTATAAGGGGTGGCAGCGGTTGCCATGGATAGATTCATGCTATACATGAATCTATCCATTGGTAGTAGAGGGGGCGGCGCCTGTGCGTCCTTATGGGCGGCGCCTGTGCGTCCTTATGGACGCACCGCCACTGGTGGGAATAATAATCGAATAAAGGCAGCGCCCAAATTCCCCATCTGTGTGCACAGAGAAAAAGTTGTTTGGGGCGTACAGTAAAGGTGGTTGAAATTCCTGCATTTTTGTATAGAGGTGGCCTCAAGGGGCAATTTTTTTTTTTTCCCCCTACCAAAATGGAATTTTAAAATTTGAGACAATGTATCTTTCATTATGCCATTTAGATTGTAAGCTCTTATGTATTCCAGCAGCAGGACAGAAAAATGACATAGGTGTGCTACAAAGTTTACAACTATCCAATCTTCATATTATGGAGAGAGTGGGGTGGAGGTGTGAGGTTGGGGGGGGGGGGATAGGGAGAGGAATACCAACGTACTCATCATCTTCCCTTCTTTCTGCAGGTGGTGAACTTGGCTCGCAATCTCATCTACTTCGGCTTTTACAATTTCAGCGACCTTCTCCGTCTGACGAAGATCCTTCTGGCCATCCTGGACTGTGTGCACCTGGCTACTAATTTCCCCACCAACAAAATGGGCAAAGATGGTGAAAAGCAAGGTAGGTAGATTTGGGGGGGGGGGGGGGCACCCTGAATACTTGTCCCTGTGATTCTGTAATTGGATTGCTGTGATTTCATATTCGTCTACATAAAATACGGCATTCAGAGATAAAGTGCACATCTAGGAAACCAATTGGGCACATTTATTTGCGGAGCCAGTTTCTAGAGCCACATAAGGAGGATTTCGGAATAGTGTGCCGAATCTTCATACAGAATAATCCTCTCTTCTGGTAGGTGGGAGTAACGTTATGCGCTCCATCCATGGAGTTGGAGAACTTATGACTCAGGTGGTACTACGCGGTGGGGGGTTCCTTCCACTCACCCCCATGGCAGCCCCAGAAGGAGCCATTAAACCTCAGAGAGAGCCGGAGAAGGAGGACATCCTGGTCATGGACACCAAGCTGAAGATCATTGAGATTTTGCAGGTAAGTGTCACCAGACGTCGGTTATGTCTTTATAATCTGGTCGTGTTTTGTGCCGACTTGTAGCTTAATACGGGAAAAGAATACAATTATAAAGGCAAATAAGACCAGTGGTATAAATAAGCTCTAATGTTCTCAGCCTAACGTATCGCTCGGGGGAGGATGTAACCGTTTAGCATGAACCCGAACCCCAAAAAATGAAGACTTGTTTTCTTTTCAGCCTCTGAGACTGGTGGAGGAAGGAGCAGCCAACAAGGGTTTCTCCAACTACTAAGTCATGTTTTGCTTTGGGATCAAATACTTATTTTACTCACTGAACTGCAACTCCATTTATAACATTTGTATTAGGGTTGTCCCGATACCACTTTTTTAGGACCGAGTACAAGTACCGATACTTTTTTTCAAGTACTCGCCGATACCGATTACCGATACTTTTTTTTTAATGTCACGTGACAGTGTTTTTTTTTTTTCATTTTTTTTTTTTTTTTTTTTTTTAACAGTGCTTGCTTTTTTTTGGGGGGGGGGGGGTGAACGTTGTATGTGTGTGTTATTTTTTTTTTTTTTACAATTTTTATTTTTTACAATAATATTTCTTTTATTCTTTATTGTTTTTTTTTTTTTTTTAATCAGCCCTTTTGGGGGGCTTTGGTGAGATATCAGGGGTCTTAACAGACCTCTGATATCTCCCCCTTGAGACAGAGAAAGAGACAGAGGATAGAGAATCCCCAGTCCCTTTCTCTGCAGCGTCAGCTGCACTGACAATGAATGGAGAGAAGACCGCAGCTTCTCTCCATTCATAAACTGACACATCGTAATCACAGAAGATTACAATGTTTCAGTTATGTGAATGGACAGAGTCAGCTGACTCTATCCATACACAAAGGAAGGAGGAGGGGGAGGACGGAGGAACGAAGGGGAGAACGGAGGGGACAGATAAGAGCAGAACGGAGGGGACAGATAAGAGCAGAACGAGGGGACAGCTGAGAGGGACAGAGGAAAGGAGGGGGCACGGAGGAGGATGCAGTGACAGTCAGCTGTGAGCGATCACCGCTGTCTGTCACTAAAGCTGGTGAAAGCCGCTGGGGGAGAATCTTGTAACTCCCCCACGCGCCGATCACAGCTGACAGTCAAGGTATCGGGGGAGGCATCGGGAGCATTTGCCCGAGTACAAGTACTTGGGCAAATACTCGGTATCGGTGCCGATACCGATACTAGTATCGGTATCGGGACAACCCTAATTTGTATTGTGTGTTTTTTTTGGATTTTTGGTTGATATTCTGTCTCTATCATATAAAATACACCTACGATAAAAATTATAGACCCTTCCATTTCTATTTAAGGGGGCAAAACTTACACAATCTGCAGGAGAGACTATCGGTATTTTCCCCCCACTGTAGCTGTTTGCTGAAATCCCCTGCGCTGAGCACTCTCCATGTATTTATATGAAGAGGTGGTGCTCCCATTTAGTGGGATTTGGGGCTGTTAGATTAGAAATCTAAAGATCTCATTTGTGTCCTGACTACTCGGACACTTTCATTGGATATTGTGATTCTTGTGCCTCCTAAGATTGGTAATTGGCGTTCGTCTCAATTTCTGAGCCTTTGTTACCGGGCAGATTCCCAGAAGTGAACACCGGAGTGTGCGTCTTCTGAACGCTCCAGTAATGGGCACTTTCTCTGTTACTTCTTCTTCTTTTTCTCATATTTTCTAGTTCATTCTGAACGTTCGCCTGGATTATCGCATCTCCTGTCTCCTCTGCATCTTCAAGAATGAGTTTGATGAGAGCAATGCTCAGTCCACAGACGGGTCGGACACGGTGACCGTGGTGCCAGGTGAGAGCATGCGCTGGGGAGAGCCGCCGTACTCCTTAAAAATTTGCATTTATTTTTTGGAGTCTGCAGACTATTCCGCCAGCACCGAGGTACAGGCCTTCAGTTACAGGATTAGAGGAGGTGTCGATGGACTACAGGTGCAATTTTATGTCGTACTTTTGCTCCATTGAGGTCTACGAGTCCCTCCGATGCGGTGGTGGATGGGACTTGTAGTATTCTTTACTCAGATCCTGTGAATGAACTACACAGCTGTGCAGACGCTTCAATTTGAGAATGCACAGGGTGCTCCCAGATTCAGTAAGAGTCGGGGGGGGGGGGGGGGGCACTGCAAGGCCCTCAATATAGGTATATTCTAGATCAGGGAAATGCAATTAGCGGACCTCCCAGCTGTTGCAAAACCCCAAGTCCCATCATGCCTCTGCCTCTGGGTGTCATGCTTGTGGCTGTCAGTCTTGCTATGCCTCATGGGACTTGTAGTTCTGCAACAGCTGGAGGTCCGCTAATTGCATATCCCTGTTATAGACCATCGCAAACAAGATTTCCCAGCACACGTACCAGCCTGCAAAACGGCCACATTGCCCTGTCTTACAGTTTGCTTTAAAAAAAAAACCAGTAGGTTTTGTTGGCACACATTTGCAAATACATGAGTGAGCCGCACTGCCCACATCAAGGGACCTCTGTCTGTATATACTGCGGTCATAACACAAAAATTTCCAGACCCCTTTGTAGTAGGAGCACATGTGTCGCCCTTCCATGCGCACCGTGCTTCAGAGGCCAGTTATAGGTTGGGGTGATTGGCGGGTTTTTTTATACAGTTGGTTGAATGGGATACAGCGACGCACAGAATGCCTTTGCTGCCATTGTGCCATTGCTGGGCGTCACATGCGTCCTTGTGCCTTTTTATAAAGGGATGAGCTCCCTACAGGCATACCCGCCCTCTACCTATCCATTGATATATACATGCTTCTACTACGGAGGCTCTGGAAATGTTAGAGTTTGGACGGCAGTGTATACAGAGGTCCCTTGATGTGGGTACTGCGGCTTACGCATGTATTCACAAATGTGTGTAAACCCCTCTGCGTTTAACGAAAACTGTTAGGCCGGACAATTTGGTTGTTTTGCAGGCTGGCTGGGAAATCTTTTGTTTGCAATGTGCGTCGCCCTTTCATGCGCACCTTACTGCAAAGCCCAGTTATAGGTTGGGGTGGCTGCTATTTTTTTGTATAATACAGACCATGGTGAGAAAGGTGGACTTGGCCTTTAAAAACATTTTGCAATGAAGACCTAAGAAAATCTGTCCATAAGCACACACCATAAGGTTCCGTCAGCTTCTAGGACATTCTACATCTAAAAGTTTTTATCAGTTTTGGATGGAGTAGGTTGGAACCCGTTATGTTTTTTTGTCCTGTTGATGAGATTTGTCATGACTTCCTGTTGGGTTTTCCGGACAGGATGTTGAGGGGAATCTCCGTCTTGGCTGTCCATTGGAAGGTTTCCTCTCTATTCCTGTGCCGGTGACAACTGTAAAATGTTGAATTTCTCATTCCTCCGTCACTTTCTCTACTCTTTTTCATCTCTCTAACCTTCATAGGACTCTAATGGAACACAATAATGTGCATTAAATACAAAAATGATCTTAATTTTTTTTCTTTTAGGTGCCCTGGATTTCGAGCACATCGAGGAGCAGGCGGAAGGCATCTTTGGCGGAAGGTAAGGATCTTCCTTAATTCTTTTCTTCTTCTCTCCTAGTCTTCTGAAGTTTTATTTGATTTGTTTCCATAATAATGTTACAATGTAACGCTTATATGATGGTGGCATCAGCTATATAAAATTAGAATCTGAGCTCCGCATCCAGAGCCATTGGATGGAGATTTAAAGGAGAAGTACGGGGAAAGCTTGTTTGGCTGTACTCCTCCTATAGATCACAGGGGTGCAGTTTGTTCTGCACTCCTGTGACCCGTTCTCAGCAGACAGCGGGCTGACGTCAGAGCCGGTCCAGACTAGAGAGATTGCGACTGTTATTGTTGGCATCTGCCCACATGCCTGCACCAGCACCAGGCTCTCAGGGTCACCCCCTCCACAGCCCAGCACTCCAGTGAGAGCAGAGAGGCGGTGACTGACAGTCGGCAGCTCTCTGCTCAGGGAGCTCTGAAAACCAAACGATCGCCGGTGTTCGATCGCTCGTTCTCAGTGTTAGAGACGGGAAGGGGGGACAGATGCAGCATCCACCTAGGCAAGTATGATTTAAAAAAAATAAGAAAAATCCCATACTTCTCTTGAGAATTCCTGGTTTCCTGGCTCAGTAAATAATTTGTTGGGACCAGTTTGGAACAAATGAATGAATCCCATGCCGGAACGGATTGGCGGCTGCTGTAGTTTATTGTAAAAGTTGTGCTCTGTACAGGAAGCAGCACTTTGTGTCGGCAGCAGTACCCGGCGCCATCCTCCTAATTATGTAGAGTCAGCTGTCCCTCATCTCCACCATTTAGGAGAAGTATTTTTTTTTTTTTTTTTTTTCAATGAATGTAAGTCATCCTCCAATTGGCCAAGGTGGGGATCTTTATGTCATCTGCCCACCTCTTACCCCAGCCAATCAGAGGATGCCTTGTATTTCACTGAAAAAAATACAAGGCTTCTCCTAAATGGTGGAGATTTGATATAGGCAAACCTCTCTACATTCTGGAGTAGAGGGGAAGCTGCCAGAACCCGGCGCTGTATACCGTACATGGCGCTGTATGCCGTACATGGCGCCCTATGCCGTACGTGGCGCTGTATGCCGTACGTGGCGCTGTATGCCGTACGTGGCGCTGTATGCCGTACGTGGCGCTGTATGCCGTACGTGGCGCTGTATGCCGTACGTGGCGCTGTATGCCGTACGTGGCGCTGTATGCCGTACGTGGCGCTGTATGCCGTACGTGGCGCAGTATGCCGTACGTGGCGCAGTATGCCGTTGGCGCAGTATGCAGTACGTGGCGCAGTATGCCGTACGTGGCGCAGTATGCCGTAGCGTGGCGCCGTATGCCGTACGTGGCGCCGTATGCCGTACATGGCGCCGTATGCGTACATGGCGCCGTATGCCGTATATAGCACAGACTAGGCATACAGATGATGTTTGTTCCAAGCTGGCACCAACAAATTATTTAACGTGCCAGGAAACCTTTAATTCCTTTTAAATTGACAAAGCAAATGTTTATCCACTGCTAATTGGTAAAGGTCCAACAAATGCAAAAATGAATAGTAATTTGGGCCACGAACACAAATCTGGTTTCAAATGTTTACTTGGATGTTATGATTTTTTTAAATCAGACTGTCAGGATTGCAATATGGAAGCTGCCATTGTCCCCAGTGAACAAAGCTGTTCATCATCCTTCTTTTTTTTTATTTTAATATTTTATTGAACAGTTGGGCATACGAACAAAAACCTCCTCTTTAAAGTGATTACATTTTTTTTTTTTGTTCAGTAACAAACTGGTTCATACTTACTACCTCTGCAGTGGTTTTGCACAGAGCAGCCCCGATCCTATGCACCTTGCTCCTTCTTGTACCACCCTAGGAAGTCACATCCCATTGTGGCACACCTGCAGGCTCAATCCTGAGCCACACTGCCTGTGCATATAGACACAGCTAGGCTTGGCCCCACCCCCCTCTTTTTTTTTTTTTTTTTTCCCCCCAGGCTGTAATTGACAGCAACAGGACCCATTTGCTTCTCCTGCTGTCTCTGAGCCACTGAGGGGGGAGGAGAGAGAAGGCAGCTCTGCTGTTCTTGCACTCAGGCAAGTAAGGAATGTGGGGGGGATTAAAGTGAATGAGACTGTTGATGAGCAGACAGCGGGTCTGAGGAGGCAGCGTCAGCGGGTCCGGAGGAGGCGGCGTCAGCGGGTCCGAGGAGGCGGCGCCAGCGGGTCCGAGGAGGCGGCGCCAGCGGGTCCGAGGAGGCGGCGCCAGCGGGTCCGAGGAGGCGGCGCCAGCGGGTCCGAGGAGGCGGCGCCAGCGGGTCCGAGGAGGCGGCGCCAGCGGGTCCGAGGAGGCGGCGCCAGCGGGTCCGAGGAGCCGAGGAGGAGCCGTCGGCAAAGCCGAGGAGCCGAGGAGGAGCCGTCGGCAAAGCCGAGGAGCCGAGGAGGAGCCGTCGGCAAAGCCGAGGAGGAGCCGTCGGCAAAGCCGAGGAGCCGAGGAGGAGCCGTCGGCAAAGCCGAGGAGCCGAGGAGGAGCCGTCGGCAAAGCCGAGGAGCCGAGGAGGAGCCGTCGGCAAAGCCGAGGAGCCGAGGAGGGAGCCGTCGGCAAAGCCGCCGACAGTGGGTCAGATGACAGTTGCTCTTTAAAAGTGATGACTATAAATCGAGCCTTTTTTACTAGTGATTTAAATCAAATCCACCCATGGTTAAAAGAAATCATTTACCGACACCCCCAACTTGGGTGGGAACACTTTGCCCAGCAGAGCCGGCCTAGTAGTTCCAGGTCAGTCACTTAGCAAATTTTGAAATGAGGATGAATAGGTCCGTCTACAATTCCAGCTCCCACGTTTCCATCTTGAAAGGTTCCTTTTTATCATTGTAACATCCTAGAATAAAATCGGGAAGCCTCCCGGGTTTCCCGGCCTTCAGACTGACTTGTGCCCTTTTCCCCGTAGTGAAGAGAACACCCCGCTGGACCTGGAACGATGATGGCGGTCGCACCTTTCTGCGTGTCTTGCTCCACCTCACCATGCATGATTACCCCCCTCTGGTGTCCGGAGCCCTGCAGCTGCTCTTCCGCCATTTCAGCCAAAGGCAGGAGGTGCTCCAGGCCTTCAAACAGGTCTGTGGACGGACATTGGCCACCTTTTCTTCTAGACGAAGGTCTGTAGATGTCTTCTAACCGATGTCCTCTTCACACAGGTCCAGCTGTTGGTGACCAGCCAGGATGTGGATAACTACAAACCAGATAAAGCAGGATTTGGACCAGTTGAGGTCCATCGTGGAGAAGTCGGAGTTGTGGGTCTACAAAGGGTCGGGGCCCGAGGAGGCTCCAGAACAGGCCACGGGGGGACAGCGGGCACCAAAGAGGCAAGTTTTCCTTCTAGTCTTGTCAAACCTTAAAGCCGAACTCCAGAAATATTTTGTTTTTGTGTAAAGTAGGGAAGAGATTAAAATGTCAATTCTAATTTCGGTTGTGACCCAATCGGGAAGCTTTTCGCTTCCCGTCCCTGAAATGGGGGAGTAATTGTTATAGGAAGTCACGGAAAGTAATAAAACCCAACCCTTCCTCACTCAGATAAAACTTGGAACTCCAACCCTAAGACTGCTTGCACAGAGGGGGAAAAATGGGGCCCCAGAGCATCCAAACCCCATACCCCTCTGGCCTGCCAACAGCTCAATGGTAGAATTCACCCATACGTGGCATGTGAGCTTCTGGTGATTTGAACTTAAAGTGGTTGTAAACCCTCCATATTCCCAGTGAAGTGACCGGCCTCAGGTGATACACAGAACTCAATCTTCCTACATAAGTTGTACCTGTTTATCTGCAGTCTTCTCTCCTCTACATCCACTCAGTTCAGAATTTATACAGCTTATCTGAAAGTTCCAAAAAAAAAAAGATGGAGAGCTGACGTTGCACTCACCCCTTTTCACACAGGAACACAGCTACACAGCTGAGGCTGTCAATCACAGGCTGTGTGCAGGAGCTCCCTCCCCTTTTTCTCTTGGTGTCAGCAAAACTTTTTAGACGTGACTCGTACAGAGGAAGGAGGCAACAGACAGAAATCACACTCGGTATTTTAAAATAAATGCATTCCCTTTTCAATGTATCTCAGCTTGTTTTTGCTTTTTTGTAGGAAGGATCTGGGAAGCCGAAGAAAGCGGAGAGCACCAGCAGCTATAACTACAGAGTGGTTCGAGAGGTGCGTACGCCTCCTACTGGAGGGAATGTTCTGTTTATTACAGGGAAATCCACAGAGGTCTACTTTGTAAACTTTTCTCATGGCAGAGGTCCAAATGTCATGTTTGTGCTATAATACATCACAGCCCCCCTTTTACATCACTGTCCTCAGCGCCCCCTTCACATCACAACCCCCCTCCTTACAGCACAGCCCCCCTTTTACATCACAGTTCCCCTTGTACATCACTGTCCTCGGCCCCCCCTTCACATCACAACCCCCTCTTACAGCCCAGTCCCCCTTGTACATCACTATCCTCAGCCCCCCTTCACATCACAACTCCCGTTTTACAGCACAGTCCCCCTTGTACATCACTGTCCTCGGCCCCCTTCACATCACAACCCCCCTCTTACAGCCCCTTGTACATCACTGTCCTCAGCCCCCTTCACATCACAACCCCCCTTTTTACAACACAGTCCCCCTTGTACATCACTGTCCTCAGCCCCCTTCACATCACAACTCCCCTTTTACAGCACAGTCCCCCTTGTACATCACTGTCCTCGGCCCCCCTTCACATCACAACCCCCCCTCTTACAGCCCAGTCCCCCTTGTACATCACTGTCCTCAGCCCCCCTTCACATCACAACCCCCCTTTTACATCACAGCCCCCCCTGTACATCACTGTCCTCAGCCCCCTTCACATCACAGCACCCCTCTTACAACACAGTCCACTTGTACATCACTGTCCTCAGCCCCCTTCACATCACAACTCCCCTTTTACAGCACAGTCCCTGTTGTACATCACTGTCCTCGGCCCCCCTTCACATCACAACCCCCCCTCTTACAGCACAGTCCCCCTTGTACATCACTGTCCTCAGCCCCCCTTCACATCACAGCACCCCTTTTACAGCACAGTCCCCCTTGTACATCACTGTCCTCGGCCCCCCTTCACATCACAGCATCCCTTAATATCTCAGCTCCCCCTTTACATTCGTGTCCAAAGTCCCCATCTCACATTAAAGTCCCCCCTTTAAAGCAGTCCAACAGCGTCCTCCACTCCTCTTCACATCGCAGTGCCCCCCGTTACACATCGCAGTGCCCCCCGTACACATCGCAGTGCCCCCCGTTACACATCGCAGTGCCCCCGTTACACATCGCAGTGCCCCCCGTTACACATCGCAGTGCCCCTTGCAGTCATAGCCCCCCCCTTTCATCATTCCGCCTCCCTTGCAGTCCCACCTGGGCAGAGGCACATAGCAGTGAGGTGTTCTGTCTGGTTTCCGGCCCGGCTGCCATTATCCTCACAGCAGGCGGGGGAGGGGGAAGTGCTGCATATCAGGACAGAGGGTGGTGGGAGTTAACCAACTTATTACATTAACAAGCTTGTGATTACCGAATCCTGTCCTCTGTCCCAATATGCAGCACCTCCCCCTGCCCCCTGTGAGGAGGATGGCGGCGGCCGGGCGGGGAGACCAATGAGAGAACACCCAGGCTGGCATGGCCGCATCCCATCATTTAGTGAACCCCGGTGTATTGTCTTATCCCCCTTCTCCTGCTTTCCTCCTGTAGATCCTCCTGCGGCTCAGCAAGCTCTGTGTGCAGGAAAACCCATCCGGGCGCAGAAACCGCAAACAGCAGCAACGTCTACTGGCGGAACATGGGGGCGCACACGGTGGTGCTGGAGCTGCTGCAGATTCCCTATGAGAAGGTGAAGGTTTACACAGATTTTTCACTGCTGCTATTGGTCAGAAATGGTTCATTGGAGAGAGAAGGTTTTTTTCCCCCATTAGCAATCGCCTGGAAATGTGTGAAGGGAAAAGCGCTGTTCAATGTCCTTTTATAAAACAATTGTTCAGCATTGTTTTTAGAGAAGTGCCCTGCGCTGCAATACTCACCACCTCTGCAGAGCTCCCCCCCCCCCTCCTAGGTGATCCAGCTCTTCTCCTCACACCCAATGATTGTTAACCAGCCTGGGCTCGCAGGAGAATGGCACTGATCCCCCTCCCCCCCTTTCTATGGGCGCTGCTCACTATTTGTATCTAGGACCCAAACGAAGAGCAGAAAAAGGACCTGTGACCCCTCTACTGGATCAAAGCTGCAATGGAGCAAAGGGAAGATGAGTATAAGTGGGGGAGGGGTGGGGGGCGGGGCAGCTACTTGTACTCTTCTTCCCTTTGCTCCATTGTAGCTCTTTTCACCGATAGGTGAAGGAAAAGCTGCTTCTACAAATCCGCTCCAATTGGCTGTGATGGTTCTGGGTCTCAAGCAGCCAATTGCAGGCAGCAAAGCCTAGTTGAAGCTACACAGGGCTGAGGATATGTGCCCCATGGGGGAGGAGTCACATGTCACCATATCCAATAATACCGCATGTATGCCACGCCTCCCAACTTTTTCAGATGGGAATGACAAATACCTGCTAGCAAATGTATGTAGGCATAGGACACACCCTTGCCACACCCCTTTAAGGGAATCTACAAAAAAGATTAGTTAAACCCACAAGTGTGCGTTTTTTGTTTTTGTTTTTTTTTTCTGATTTAGAAATGTAGCAATTTAGAATTGGATGAAAGGTTTATCACTGGGCGATAAATATACATTTTATATACAATATATAGAGATCAGACCAACACGGGGACCAATGAGGAGGAAAGAGGGACTTTGTTCCACATCAGGGACAGTTGGGAGCGATGGTGTTCCTCTTCACTACAACGGTGTGAATTGAGCTGGTGTGGAGAAAAGGGAGGAGCGTATATTGGGGGTGGAGAGAAAAGGGAGAGCGTATATTGGGGGTGGAGAGAAAAGGGAGGAGCGTATATTGGGGTGGAGGAAAGGGAGGAGCGTATATTGGGGTGGAGAGAAAAGGGAGGAGGTATATTGGGGGTGGAGAGAAAAGGGAGGAGCGTATTGGGGGGGAGGAAGAGAAAAGGGAGAGCGTATATTGGGGGTGAGGAGAAAAGGGCAGGAGCGTATAATTGGGGGTGAGGAGAAAAGGGAGGAGCGAGTTATTGGGGGTGAGGAGAAAGGGAGGAGCGTATATTG
>JBBDGP010004175.1:5000-50000 GCA_037952835.1 Lithobates septentrionalis
GATAAGTGATGATATTGGGGGAGCAGGGAGAAGGATAAGAGATGATATTGGGGGAGCAGAGAGAAGGATAAGAGATGATCTTAGGGGAGCAGGGAGAAGGATAAGCTGCCATTCTGGGGGAGCAGGGAGAAGGATAAGAGATGATCTTGGGGGAGCAGGGAGAAGGATAAGAGATGATATTGGGGGAGCAGGGAGAAGGATAAGAGATGATCTTGGGGGAGCAGAGAGAAGGATAAGAGATGATCTTAGGGGAGCAGGGAGAAGGATAAGCTGCCATTCTGGGGGAGCAGGGAAGAGAAGAATGATAGAGAAGAAAGATCACTGACCATAGTAAGGGAGCGAGGAGAAGAGAGAAGGATGAGTGACCATACTGGAGGAGGAGAGAGATATGAGTTATCATCCAGGAGAAGCAGGGATAGGAGAAAAGGGAGAAAGAAGAGTGACCATACTAAAGGATAAATGTGTTAACCCTACTAACCCCTTAACCCAAAACCTATTTAACCCTAATGACTTGAACCTTAAAACACTAAGCCCAAAATTCTAACAAACAAAAAGGAACTCAAAACAATCAAATTTCACATTACAACAAGGAGCACACACCAGCAAAAGGCACAAACCAACATCTTGATGCACAGTCCTGTTTGCTTCTTCAGATAAAGCAGCAAAAAAGCTGCAATTCCAGTTCCTGATGAACCCTCTGAACTTCGGTCAGTGTGTACAGCTGTATGACCAGCTTTTGTCGAAGGGACATGTTGGAAAACCAGCAGCCAATGGTTGCTGGTGCTGATCTGTGTATTCTGTCAGGGAGGTGGAAGTCCTCCTATCAGAATACAATAGCACAGCGGGAGAGATCACCACACCAACATCACTTTGTGTTAGTACGGAGATCTGCCAGTTTTTTTATTCAACACACTGGTTAAATGAGAAAAAATACCAGTGTGTACTGGGCTTAAAGCCGGGACCAACATCTTTGCAGCTGTCTGTGAACAAACAGGACTGTGCAGCAGGTAAGACATTGTCACAGCTTTACTCAGCCACACACAACTAAATTCCACCCTCTGCTGCTGAGTATGAAGAAACAGGACTGTGCAGCAGAAGAGGCTGATATTTAGTTGTGTGCATGGGGCTAGGGAAGGTCTGGATAAAGTCTTTAATCTGCTGCACAGTTCTGTTACTTGTTCAGATATAGCAGCAGACATTGACCCGGCTTAACCCAGCCATGTGCACACAACTAAATACAAGCCTCTTTGCTGCTGCATCTGAATAAACAGGACTGTGCAGCAGAAAAGAGGCTGACATTCTGTGGTGTGCATGTGGCTGAGTAAGTCAGGGCCAACGTCTTCACTACTGCACAGACACAGCAGCAAAGAGCCTGGTATTCTGGTGACTTGGCGTTACTCTGCTACATGCAGACAACTTCTTAGAACATGCAAACAGATTTTGTGCATGTGGTTGAGTGTGCGGCATCTTAGTTTTGGGTCCAGCTTTAGTCTTGTTGCATGTTCAGAGAGAGTAACTGTATTGCCCCATCAGCCCCCTTTATACTTACTGTGACAGGAGTCCCTTTGGGCAGGGGGGCCGTGGAACCAGAAACCCTTGGAGAGGTTGGGAAACCCTTGTTTCAGCTCCACATGCACCTCCTATGTCTAAGTCACCCTGTATCTCTAATAGGGGCACAGGGTGACCCAGAACCCCACTATGATCTGTACTAATCGGAATCACCGTACAACCACACTGGAATGTTGTGTATATATATATAAATTGTATATTGTCTCATACTATGGTGCGCTCTCTGTTGGGGAATTTGGGGTGTGGCGGTATTCCATTGTTCTATTGTGTCTGTCTTCCTTGGGAGAAAAGTATTATGGGATGTGTTCGTGTATTTGCTGTGAGGATGGAGGGTGAATTTCTCCAACAACTCTCCCTGCTGATTGGAGAGTCTACCCCGCCCCAAAATGCAAAGGGAGGGGGGATTGTCCCGAGTGTTACCTCTGTGTATCTGTGTTTCAATAAATAGCTCATGTTCAGCAGCCAAAATGAGTACTGCCCTGTTATTGGTTGTCAGTAGCTGGAAGATCTGATATTTTTATTCATACTGGGTGGAAGTGATATATGACGAAATCACTCAAGCGGAGTGTGGGACCTTTTGTTACATTGGTGGCAGCAGTGGGATCATGCTTCCTGCATTCTGGGACATCCAAACCTTCACCTGGATCCAAGATCAGCATAGCAGACTTCAGTCACCCCAGCGGAGATTTGGATCTGGTATCAGAGTTCCCGGGGCTGCTGCGGATCATCCTTTCAACATACACCAGGACTGTGTCTGCGGATGAATACCTGAAGCTCAGGCAGCAGGTTCAGGTAGGACTCTGGATTGGAGCCCTCCAGGTCGCTGGTATCAAACAGGGGAAGTGCTTTCCAACCCCAGAAAAACGGGCCAGTGACCAAGGGGAGTTACGGATGCCATTCCTGGGAGAGTAGCCCCAGGAGCAATGGGTGACTGAGTTGGACAGGCTGGTCCAGCAGGAGATAGAGCTGGACAATCATTCTCGGGGTCTGCAATGGCACACAGAGCAGGAATATTTAGGGGAGACAACAGAATGCTCTCCAGAGGGATATGACTTTGGAGGCCCTGGATTGCTGTGGGAGATCCTTAGAGATTGTTTTGTGTTTGGCGATGAAGGGGAACCTACCCATGAGGACCTGGGAGAATACAGAGAGGCTATGATCAGTCTTGTAGGGGTCTTAGAGCTTAAACATGATGTAGACTATTTGCTAAGGAAAGAACAGCATCTGGAAAGGGCATACAGGAAACTGCTAGAACACATTCATCAGCATGACAGAGAATCGGCAGTGGAAACTCCGGAGATTGCCGTCTCCAAAGCTGAAGTGCTGACAACAGGGCAGAGCTCTGCTAACCTCTGTCCAGCACCGATAAAATCTTCTGGTTTCTACGGACAGGAGATGGTAAACTTCAATCTCAAGACATCAGTTCCAGAGACTGGGGATTTAATAGACTTCTCTGCTGAGGAAGAACAACCTGGTGAACCTCCAGCAGAAGAGCTGGTATCAGAGCCAAACTTCACTGTGCTCTGCCCAGCACCAACAGCAGTATCTGTGGAGTTACCAGAAACTTCTACAGCTGAAGCGCTGACAACCGGACAAGGTCCAAGACCTCTGCCCTACACCTGCAGCAGTTCCGGAGGCCCAGGGTGAGAAGGATATGGTCACTTCACAGCAGCAGTTTAAGATCCAGGGGGAGAAGGGAGAGGAGGTGTTCATCCTCCCTTCCCAACAGTTGGCCAGGGTGGAGAAAGCGATCCTTCCTCCCCAGCAAAGATCAGTGCACCTGGGAGACAGTACCAGAGACATGTCATCCCAGCAGCCAGATGAGGGTAAAGGGGAAGGAGCAGCCGACCCCCCTTCCCAGCAGCAGACAGCACCCCAGAATGATGCCAGCAACCCAGCAGAAAGGCTGGTGACAGGGCAGAGTGCTGCTGGCCTCTGTCCTCAAGTAACAAAAGATGCAGTATCCACATGTATACGCCAGGGATGCTGGGCATTCAGCCCAGATCCTCAACAGCCTGATGAAGTTAGCCCAGCCACCCTGTCTTCTTTCCAGCGGCTGAAAAGACTCCAGGGAGAAGGGCCAGAGGTTGGCTGGGTGAGTAATGCTATGTTATTTATTTGGGGTACTGTGTGGGTACGGGCATTGGGGGAAAGGAACTATGGACTAACTTCAGAGTCAACCCATCTGGGGTCTCCTCCTGTGTTAGTTCCCTGCCGAAAGAGGAGATGTGTGACGGGAGTCACTTTGGGTGGGGGGCCGTGTTTATTAGGGGCACAGGGTTACCGAGAACCCCAGTCTGATCTGTACTAATCGGACTCGCTGTACAACCACACTTGTATATTGTCTCATACTATGGTGTGCTCTCTGCTGGGTCGTTTGGGTGTGGCTGTATTTCATTGTTCTATTGTGTCTGTCTGCCCTGGGAGAAAGGTATTATGGGATGTGTATGTGCATTTGCTTTGAGGAGGGAGGGGGGAAATCCTCCCACAGCTCTCTCTGCTGATTGGATGGTCTACCTCACCCTGAATGAAAGGGAGGGGGGATTGTCCCGTGTTACCTCTGTGTACCCGTGTTTCATGTTCATCAGCCAGTACTGTCTAGTTCTTGGTTGTCAGTCATTGGAACATCTGATATCTATATTCAGACTGGAGGAAGCGGCATATGACAAAAGCAATCAAGCGGAGTGTGGGGTGTTTTGTTACACTTACCTGAGTCCTATCATGATCCAGGCACTGCGCCCGTCTACAGCAGCTCTCTCCTCTCTCTCTGCTCACAGAGGCAGCAGCGGGAGACATTAAGTAAAAAACGGGGGTTATTCCTGCGCTACCAGTTGGGAAAGTCGGTCTACTAATCAATTATTTGAGACTATATGCAACTTCTCTTATTGGAAAGCTGCATGCACCGAAAACAAGGGCTCAAACACCAGCCCAAAACAAAATGGTACAAGAGAGAGGGGGGTGGTGCTGCGCTAACCAGAGGTGTCTCTGCTTATAGGAATAGATATTATATCCTGATATCCATAGATCACGAAAATTTAAATAGTGAAAAACGTCAGAAAATCGCATAGGTTGAAATAAAGAATATGCATAGATGTAGTGATTCAAGATTAAATATGTAGATCCAATCAATGCTTATAGATATAAGAATAAATACTGGTGTATAAGTTAATTAAAAAAGTAATAACAACCAATTATACATATATTAAAGATGTGTAAAAATTCAATATAGCCAATAGTGCTCGTGCTCTTGTGACTAAAAACTCAAAGTTAAACTCATACATATGTTAAAGTGCAACAATGGGATAATGGATGAAGACAAACAGTCATAAATCAAGTGAAAAATGAAAACCAAGTGAGGTAAACAAAGAAAACGGAATGGTCGCTTGATCCTTGTATTGCGACCCTGTGCGACAGTGCGACTATATTGTGAATGATCACGTATGTGAATAAAACCACTCTGATCATAAGTGTCCAGAATAAAATTAATAATTCAAGTGTCCAAAGAAAAAATGTGTTCAAAAGGCCAGTGTTTTAAACGCAATCACTCCAATGACAGTGGGGTGTTATTTGTAGATCAGACACTCTCTATCTTCTTCATGCAGCATGCACTAGTGTAGGCAATGGCCCCTTACCTAGCGGTGCTAGGTCAACCGCATATAAGTTGTTAACTCTCGTGGTCCTGGGTCTCTCCTGTGTCCCTGTGTCCAGACTTGCTGACTCTACAGGATCCTATATGGGGCTGGGATATGTCTAGCTGAGGTCCTGGGACAGTGCCGCTCCTAGCTCCTCCTCCACATCATATCTCCATTATATGCAAGATATAGGATAAAGTACCCAGATAGTGAAGTATGTTTTTATAGGTCACTTTATTCACATAAATCATATACAAGGTACTCACATTAGCAGTTGTTCTTACAAAGCATAGTATCCTACGAGCAGCGAACTCGTAATGCATTCAGCAAGGAAGGTAAAACGAAAAAAGCCTATTCCGTCCCTACGCGTGACATCACTTGATCCCCTGAAGAAATCACGTGATCAAGTGATGTCACGCGTAGGGACGGAATAGGCTTTTTTCGTTTTACCTTCCTTGCTGAATGCATTACGAGTTCGCTGCTCGTAGGATACTATGCTTTGTAAGAACAACTGCTAATGTGAGTACCTTGTATATGATTTATGTGAATAAAGTGACCTATAAAAACATACTTCACTATCTGGGTACTTTATCCTATATCTTGCATATAATGGAGATATGATGTGGAGGAGGAGCTAGGAGCGGCACTGTCCCAGGACCTCAGCTAGACATATCCCAGCCCCATATAGGATCCTGTAGAGTCAGCAAGTCTGGACACAGGGACACAGGAGAGACCCAGGACCACGAGAGTTAACAACTTATATGCGGTTGACCTAGCACCGCTAGGTAAGGGGCCATTGCCTACACTAGTGCATGCTGCATGAAGAAGATAGAGAGTGTCTGATCTACAAATAACACCCCACTGTCATTGGAGTGATTGCGTTTAAAACACTGGCCTTTTGAACACATTTTTTCTTTGGACACTTGAATTATTAATTTTATTCTGGACACTTATGATCAGAGTGGTTTTATTCACATACGTGATCATTCACAATATAGTCGCACTGTCGCACAGGGTCGCAATACAAGGATCAAGCGACCATTCCGTTTTCTTTGTTTACCTCACTTGGTTTTCATTTTTCACTTGATTTATGACTGTTTGTCTTCATCCATTATCCCATTGTTGCACTTTAACATATGTATGAGTTTAACTTTGAGTTTTTAGTCACAAGAGCACGAGCACTATTGGCTATATTGAATTTTTACACATCTTTAATATATGTATAATTGGTTGTTATTACTTTTTTAATTAACTTATACACCAGTATTTATTCTTATATCTATAAGCATTGATTGGATCTACATATTTAATCTTGAATCACTACATCTATGCATATTCTTTATTTCAACCTATGCGATTTTCTGACGTTTTTCACTATTTAAATTTTCGTGATCTATGGATATCAGGATATAATATCTATTCCTATAAGCAGAGACACCTCTGGTTAGCGCAGCACCACCCCCCTCTCTCTTGTAGCGGGAGACATTGGCTCCCGCTGCTGTCTATCAAATCATGGGAACAGAAAGTGAGGGACGGGTTGAGTAGCACCGTGTGCATCAACAGACAAACACTGCATGGCACCGGTGTGCTGCAGGTGTGCCCCCAATGCAAGTGGCACTGCTATGCAGGCACTGGTATTCCATTGTGAGTGGCTGGGGAAGCCGGGCCAATGTCAAACTGCTGCACAGTCTTTGATTGTTCAGACTTAGCAATAGAGAAGAGGCCGGTATAGTGTGAATATGTGAGAGTGTGTCTGAGTCCGAGACAACATCCTAGACACTGCACAGTCCCAGTTCAGGAATATCAGTAGCAAGGAGGCCGGTATCTGATATGTGGTGGTAAAATCGTCCTACCTTACATCCCAGGGTGTCCTTGGAGCTCCGTCACTTCCTCCCATAGTCCAATCCAGGAGAAGTCCTCTGTAGATGACGGGACATCTCTGACATCTGGCAGATCACAGCTTCTTTCTTCTCTGTCCTCAGAAGGCTCTTCTCTCCACAGACCATCTGAAAGGTGACAGTTTTCTGGGTCAGAGAAAACCATCATAAGACAGGGAGTTACCCTGAGATGACAGAAATAGGCTGAACACAGAGTCTGGGATGATAGGAAAGCCAGTCCTTTGGGATTGCTGCCTCCTGACTATGTCCAGAGCCTCTAACCCAAAGAATGCAGATTGTGAATTCTTACTTTACTGGCTGAAGACTAAAATAATAACATCCGGCTGTCCATCTATGTCTGGAGGTACCCTACACCCCCATCCCTCCCCTCTATATAACTGTCATCACCTGAGCATCTATGTCTGGAGGTACCCTACACCCCCATCCCTCCCCTCTATCTCACTGTCCTCATCTGTCCATCTATGTCTGGAGGCACCCTACACCCCCATCCCTCCCCTCTATATCACTGTCCTCATCTATCCACCTATGTCTGGAGGTACCCTACACCCCCATCCCTCCCCTCTATATCACTGTCATCACCTGAGCATCTATGTCTGGAGGCCCCCTACACCCCCACCCCTCCCCTCTATCTGACTGTCCTCATCTGTCCATCTATGTCTGGAGGCACCCTACACCCCCATCCCTCCCCTCTATATCACTGTCCTCATCTATCCACCTATGTCTGGAGGCCCCCTACACCCCCATCCCTCCCCTCTATGTCACTGTCCTCATCTATCCACCTATGTCTGGAGGCCCCCTACACCCCCATCCATCCCCTCTATATCACTGTCCTCATCTATCCACCTATGTCTGGAGGCCCCCTACACCCCCATCCCTCCCCTCTATGTCACTGTCCTCATCTGTCCATCTATGTCTGGAGGTACCCTACACCCCCATCCCTCCCCTCTATCTCACTGTCCTCATCTGTCCATCTATGTCTGGAGGCCCCCTACACCCCCATCCCTCCCCTCTATATCACTGTCATCATCTGTCCATCTATGTCTGGAGGCCCCCTACACCCCCATCCCTCCCCTCTATATCACTGTCCTCATCTGTCCATCTATGTCTCGAGGCACCCTACACCCCCATCCCTGCCCTCTATATCACTTTCATCATCTATCCATCTATGTCTGGAGGCCCCCTACACCCCCATCCATCCCCTCTATCTCACTGTCCTCATCTGTCCATCTATGTCTGGAGGCACCCTACACCCCCATCCCTGCCCTCTATATCACTTTCATCATCTATCCATCTATGTCTGGAGGCCCCCTACACCCCCATCCCTCCCCTCTATATCACTGTCCTCATCTGTCCATCTATGTCTGGAGGTACCCTACACCCCCATCCCTCCCCTCTATCTCACTGTCCTCATCTGTCCATCTATGTCTGGAGGCCCCCTACACCCCCATCCATCCCCTCTATCTCACTGTCCTCATCTGTCCATCTATGTCTGGAGGTACCCTACACCCCCATCCCTCCCCTCTATATCACTGTCCATCTATGTCTGGAGGTACCCTACACCCCCATCCCTCCCCTCTATCTCACTGTCCTCATCTATCCATCTATGTCTGGAGGCACCCTACACCCCCATCCCTCCCCTCTATCTCTCCGTCCTCATCTGTCCATCTATGTCTGGAGGTACCCTACACCCCCATCCATCCCCTCTATCTCACTGTCCTCATCTGTCCATCTATGTCTGGAGGTACCCTACACCCCCATCCCTCCCCTCTATATCACTGTCCTCATCTGTCCATCTATGTCTGGAGGTACCCCCCTACACCCCCATCCATCCCCTCTATCTCACTGTCCTCATCTGTTCATCTATGTCTGGAGGTACCCTACACCCCCATCCCTCCCCTCTATCTCACTGTCCTCATCTGTCCATCTATGTCTGGAGGCCCCCTACACCCCCATCCCTCCCCTCTATCTCACTGTCCTCATCTGTCCATCTATGTCTGGAGGCCCCCTACACCCCCATCCCTCCCCTCTATATCACTGTCCTCATCTATCCACCTATGTCTGGAGGTACCCTACACCCCCATCCCTCCCCTCTATGTCACTGTCCTCATCTGTCCATCTATGTCTGGAGGTACCCTACACCCCCATCCATCCCCTCTATATCACTGTCCTCATCTGTCCATCTATGACTGGAAGAACCCTACACCCCCATCCCTCCCCTCTATATCACTGTCCTCATCTGTCCATCTATGACTGGAAGAACCCTACACCCCCATCCCTCCCCTCTATATCACTGTCCTCATCTGTCCATCTATGACTGGAAGAACCCTACACCCCCATCCCATCTAGCTTCCCCTGTAATATATATTACCAGCAACTGCTCCTTCTCCGTTAGAAGTTCTTCTATCCATCTTGATTTTTTTTTACCTTCAGCGTGAATCGCATTCTCTTCTTTTATCCATCTTGATGCTGTAGTCGGGGGGTCAGTCTAACGGGGCCCCTCAAAATTTTCCTTGGGTTATTCCTTCATTCTGCTGCAAAGAGAATATTATTATCAGTTAGTGAGACTCACCAGTCATGGTTTAATGGTTCCCAGTCCAGTTTTATTTTTACAAAGTACTTACCACTCATCTCTATGAATAAAGTTCCCAGCTGTTATGCCCTCACTGGCAGCTTGCTTGCTGCAGAGACTTCACAGTAATTCAGAAGTCTTAGAGTAAGAGATGAGCAGTGAGTGTGAGATGTGTGTGAGGGAGGACATGCTGAGGGGTCCCATGGGGGGAGGAAAATACAAACTATCTCCAGCCCACCATTGTAAGAATACAAAAATATGACATTTATTATCCAGCAAACATTGTGAGTGCGGCCTGAGAAAAGGGTCATCGGGGGGTCCTAAAATGTCACACTGTCTGGGGGCAATAAATCTCCTATTTCTGTATTATTACCATTCAGTGCTGGTGATAGTTTACATTCTAGACTATTCTACAGACAACGCCATCCGCCATTATTTATACCCTGACCCCCCCATACACACCCCGGTCACCATCACTCCATCATTACCTTCACTCATACACCCCCCCAGTCACCATCACATCACCTCTTCATTCCACCCATACACCCTCTGGCCACCATCACCCCCCATTCCCTCGTCACCCCCTTTACCCATAACCCCCCCACCATCTTCCCCACCCCATCCCCTTATTGCCCTCATACACACCCAGGCCACCATCCCCCATCTACTGCCCTTCAACCATACAACCCTAAGGCCCCCATCACCCCCATTCCATCCTAATCCCCCCAAATAACTACCCTTCCCCATGACCCCATCACATGCCTTTTTTTTCACCCACACAACCATAACATCCTCCTCCCCCCATACACCCCCCTGGGGCCTCCATCTCCACCCCATACACACCCCCCGGGGCTTCCATCTCCCCTATTACATCCTCCTACTCCCCCCCCCCATACACCCCCCCGGGGCCTCCATCTCCCCCATTACATCCTCCTACTCCCCCCCATACACACCCCCGGGGCCTCCATCTCCCCCATTACATCCTCCTACTCCCCCCCATACACCCCCCCGGGGCCTCCATCTCCCCCATTACATCCTCCTACTCCCCCCATACACCCCCCCACGGGCCTCCATCTCCCCCATTACATCCTCCTACTCCCCCCCATGGCTTCCATCTCCCCCATTACATCCTCCTACTCCCCCCCATACACCCCCCCGGGGCCTCCATCTCCCCCATTACATCCTCCTACTCCCCCCATACACCCCCCCGGGGCTTCCATCTCCCCCCATTACATCCTCCTACTCCCCCCCATACACCCCCCCACGGGCCTCCATCTCCCCCATTACATCCTCCTACTCCCCCCAATACACCCTCCCCCGGGCCTCCATCTCCCCCTATACACACACACTCAGACCCCCATTCCACCCCCCATATCATCCCCAGGCACCCATAGCCCTCATTATATCCCCCTAGTCCCCCCATACACACATCCAGACCTCCATCACCCCCATTCTATCCCCTATTACACGCATATCTACCCCATGCCCCCATTACATCCTCCTACTCCCCCCCATACACACCCCCCCCGGGGCCTCCATCTCCCCCATTACATCCTCCCACTCCCGCCATACACACCCCCGGGGCCTCCATCTCCCCCATTACATCCTCCTACTACCCCCATACACACCCCCCTGGGGCATCCATCTCCCCCATACACACCCCCTGGGACCTCCATCTCCCCCATTACATCCTCCTACTCCCCCCATACACCCACCCCCAGGGGCCTCCATCTCCCCCATTACATCCTCCTACTCCCCCCATACACAACCCCGGGCCTCCATCTCCCCCATTACATCCTCCCACTCCCCCCATACACACCCCCCAGGGCCTCCATCTCCCCCATTACATCCTCCTACTCCTCCCATACACCCACCCCCCGGGGCCTCCATCTCCCCCATTACATCCTCCTACTCCCTCAATACACCCCCCGGGCCTCCATCACCCCATTACATCCTCCTACTCCCCCCATACACCCCCCCCCCCCGGGCCTCCATCTCCCCCATTACATCCTCCTACTCCCCCCATACACCCACCCCCAGGGGCCTCCATCTCCCCCATTACATCCTCCTACTCCTCCCATACACCCACCCCCCCGGGCCTCCATCTCCCCCATTACATCCTCCTACTCCCTCAATACACCCCCGGGCCTCCATCTCCCCCATTACATCCTCCTACTCCCTCAATACACCCCCGGGCCTCCATCACCCCATTACATCCTCCTACTCCCCCCATACACCCACCCCCAGGGGCCTCCATCTCCACCATTACATCCTCCTACTCCCTCAATACACCCCCCGGGCCTCCATCTCCCCCATTACATCCTCCTACTCCTCCCATACACCCACCCCCGGGGCCTCCATCTCCCCCATTACATCCTCCTACCCCCCCCCCATACCTCCCCCCGGGCCTCCATCTCCCCCATTACATCCTCCTACTCCCCCCAATACACCCCCCCCCCCCCCGACCTCCATCTCCCCCTATACACACACACTCAGACCCCCATTCCACCCCCCATATCATCCCCAGGCACCCATAGCCCTCATTATATCCCCCTAGTCCCCCCATACACACACCCAGACCCCCATCACCTCTATTCCATCCCCCTATTATCCCCATATCACATATTTCCACAAACGTTTTCTCTGTGGTGATCACGGAGCTGCCATCTTGGAAAGTAGAGAACAATGAATTGGTCTTCAACAAGATGGCGGCCGCAGATAGACTCAGAAACAAATCTTTTCCGCTAAACAAGCTCAGCTTCCATTGCTTCCACAATGAGGAGATCATCAATAAAATGGTGTCCGATGTGGACGGGACACGTTATGCATCCAGCTTCTTCCCGGCCCGGATTGTATTGAGGAAAGATATTCTGTGCGGAACCTTCAGAGGGAGTCATACCAGGTTCTGCCACCAGATGGCAGCCTTATCATGTCATATATATATATATATATATATATATATATATATATATATAGTGTGCTTAGAAATACGAAGTGCTACCACATTCGTCCACAAGGCGGCAGCAAAGTAGCAGCTATATTCTCTGTATGGACAATAAATGTTGAGCGTTACCAGGATCAGCCAGCAGATGGCAGCATGGTGTTTGCATGAGATACAGCGCATGCCCAGTCCGCCGCCATTTTACGGTAGGTAATTATTTAGGTCTTCAAGAAAATGGCGGCACGACGGACTTTTCTGTTTAGTGTACTGCGCATGACCAGAGCAGCTGCCATTTAGCCGAGCAGTAAATAGTACTCTGGTCTTCAGTAATATGGCGCCGTGTTCATTATACTCATAGGGTTAGTTTTGCCCCGTCAGGCTCGTTTTTCAGAAGGCAAACTGTAGAAGTCAGATGGAACACCAATCACTATGCAGTGGGCGTGACCGTGTCTGAGTCAGGCTAGTTGCCAGGCTCCGCCCCCACCATTCTTATTGGACAATTCATGTTTATTATAGCCGGTGACGTCATTTTGTTATTGAGAAAATGACCCGAATGGAGATTACTTTCACATAATGACCCCGGAGCTACGAGAATCGGGCTCTACAGGACGACGAGGCCGCCATTTTACTGAAGACCTCCTCGTTTTATGAAATAGAGGGGGAAATGAGATTGAGACATGTCTGCTGTTGCCGCCATCATGTTGTGGTCCAAGAAATTGGTATAGTGAAAAATGGCGGCTTACGCATGCGCAATATATGATAATAACACTCGCTATGCTGCCGCTTCATGGTCGTATCTGGTATGACTCTCTTATGTTACTATACTCAAAATATTACCGTCACTCTGCTGTCCCCTTGTGGTTGTATCTGGTATGACCCCCCCTGTGTCACTATACATATAATATTACTGTCACTCTGCCCCCTTGTGGTTGTATCTGGTATGAATGCTCTTGTGTTACTATACTTATTTTATTTATTTTAGGTACTTATATAGCGCCGTCAATTTACGCAGCTCTTTACATATACATTGTACATTCACATCAGTCCCTACCCTCAAGGAGCTTACAATCTAAGGTCCCCAACTCACATTCATACATACTAGGGACAATTTAGAGAGGATCCAATTAATCTACCAGCATGTCTTTGGAGTGTGGGAGGAAACCGGAGTACCCGGAGGAAACCCACGCAGGCACAGGGAGAACATGCAAACTCCAGGCAGGTAGTGTCGTGGTTGGGATTCGAACCAGCGACCCTTCTTACTGCTAGGCGAGAGTGCAATCCACTACACCACTGCGCCACCATATAATATTACCGACACTCTGCCCCCTTGTGGTTGGATCTGGTATGACTCCTGTTGTGTTACTATACATATAATATTACCGTCACTCTACCACCTTGTGGTTGGATCTGGTATGACTCCCCCTGTGTTACTATACATATAATATTAACGACACTCTGCCTCCTTGTATTTGGATCTGGTATGACTCCCCCTGTGTTACTATACATATAATATTAGTCATGTTACAAATACTGCAGTTTAAACATCAGGCTAGCTGAAGATATCCGGAGTTAAAAAGGACTTTCACCATCTTCCTCTTTTATCAAGCATTGCTGCTCTACTTATAAGATGAACTCTGAATCATAGCCTAGGGGGAGCCATTGAGTATATGCTAGACTTCACACTGTGTTTCTGAATGTAAAGAATATTATACTGCAATTTGGTGTGTGTTGAGGCCACAGTGGGAAGGTATTTAACCGGTTCAATACAGGGCATTTTCACCCCCTTCCTTCCCAGACCAATTTTTAGTTTTCAGCGCTGTCGCACTTTAAACGACAATTGCGCAGTCGTGCGATGTTGTACCCAAACAAAATTGACGTCCTTTTTTCCCCACAAATAGAGCTTTCTTTTGGTGGTATTTGATCACCTCTGCGGTTTTTATTTTTTGCGCTATAAACAAAAGAAGAGTGACAATTTTGAAAAAAACACAATATTTTTTACTTTTTGCTATAATAAATATCCCAATTTTTTTTTAAAAAAACAAATGTTTTCCTCAGTTTCGGCCGATATGTATTCTTCTACATATTTTTGGTAAAAAAATCGCAATAAGCGTATATTGATTGGTTTGCGCAAAAGTTATAGCGTCTATAAAATATGGGATAGATTTATGGCATTTTTTTTAAAAAAATATTTATTTATTTTTTTTACTAGTAATAGCGGCGATCGCGATTTTTTTTTCGTGACTGCGACATTATGGCGGACACATCGGACACTTTTGACACATTTTTGGGACCTTTCGCATTTATACAGCGATCAATGCTATAAAATTGCATTGATTACTGTGTAAATGTGACAGGCAGTGAAGGGATTAACCACTAGGGGGCGGGGAGGGGTTAAATGTGTTTCCTAGGGAGTGATTACTAACTGTAGGGGGAGGGGACGCACAAGGGGAGGAGACCGATCAGTGTTCCTCCATTCTGGGAACACAGATCGCTCTCCTCATAACTGACAGGCTGTGGATCTGTGTGTTTACACACACAGATCCACGGTCCGGCCTGGTTAACGGGCAATCGCGGGTGCCCGGCGGACATCGCGGCCGCCGGGCACACGCACGGGGTCCCGAGCGACGCGGCGGGAGCGCATGCGCGCCCCCCGCGGCGCGGACGGGAACCCGAGGCCGTCATATGACGTCCACCCAGGATGGGAGATCCCATCTGTGGACGTCATATTACTATAGGCCGGTATTGAAGTGGTTAATATATTTTTTGAAGATATTGAGTACTTATCCCTCTGTACCTCCTTGTGATTGGATCTGATATGACTCCCCTGTGTTACGATACATATAATATTAGCATCACTCTTCCGCCTTGTGGTTGGATCTGGTATGACTCCCCCTGTGTTACTATACATATATTCTCCCTTCCACCCGACTAGTCCGCCCATACACCCCCAGACCCTCATCACCCCATTCCATCCCCAAATATACCCTTCATAACCCCATCACTCCAATTCCATCCCCCTTTCCCTCCCCACCAATGTTCCATCCCTCTACTCCCCCCATACACCCACCAGGCCCTCATCTCCCCTATTCCATCCCCCTACTCTTCCCATACATACCTCTAGACCTCCATCACCCCCATTCCATCCCCCTATTACCCCTATATCAACCCCAGGCCCCCATCATCCCCATTCCATCCCCCTAGACACCCCAGGCCCCCATCTCTGGCATTCCATACCCCTATCCCCCCATTTAAACCCCAGGCCCCCATCACCCCTATTCCAACCCCTTATTACCCTCATACACACCCATTTCATACCCATATCCCCCCAGATCCCTTTTCCTTCTTCTTATTCACCCAATACACCCCCATCTCCTCCATTCCATCTCCCTATACTAGGGTTGCCGCCTCATCCCTTTAAACCCACCAGATGGCAGCATTTTACTTTCACATAGTGTGCTACCACATTCATCCACAAGGCGGTGACAGAGTACCAGTTATATTCCGTGTATAGAAAATCAGTGTGAGCATTACCAGAAGCAGCCAATAGGTGGGAGCATAGTGTGTGCATGAGATACAGCGCATGCCCAGTCCTCCGCCATTATATGGGAGATAACTGCTTTGTTCTTCAAGAAAATGGCGGCCACGAGGACTTTTCTCTTTAATGTACTGCGCATGACCAGAGCAGCAGCCATTATAACGAGCGGAATAATACTCCGGTCTTCGGTAATATGGCGGCCGTCCTGGACATTTTCCTCATAGTTAGTTTTCCCTGTCAGGGTCTGCTGCTGCTTTGTAGAAGGTGGAGCACCAATCACTGTGCGGTGGGCGTGACCATGTCGAGAGGCCATGGTTTACAAAGGCAGAGAAAGTGGCCAGGCTCCACCCCCACCAATCTAATTGGACAGTTTATAATGTTTCTGAGACTTGGAGCCAGAAATTATTTTGTTATGGAGAAAATGACTCGCATGGAGTTTACTTTCACATAATGACCCCGAAGCTACAAGAAGTGGGCTGTATAGGGTGGTCCTCTATTGAGGACCGGGGTTTCGTCAGATTAGGAAACTCGTTAGAATGTGTAACGGAAGTGGCGTTCCGGCGCCGCCATCTTGCTACACCCTGCACTCTTCCATAGTAAGGATAAACTGAGAAGGGGGAAAGCGGACATCTTGTTACACAAATACACTCCCAGACCCCCATTCCATCATGCTACTCCCCCCATACAGCCCCCAGGCCCCCATCTCCCCCCATTCCATTCACTATCCCCCATACACACACCCAGATCTCCATCACTCCCATTGCATCTCCCTATTCCCCCCACAGACCCCCATTTCATCATGCTACTCCCCCCATACAGCCCCCATCTCCCCCCATTCCATCCCCTATCCCCCATACACACACCCAGATCTCCATCACCCCCATTGCATCTCCCTATTCCCCCCACAGACCCCCATTTCATCATGCTACTCCCCCCATACAGCCCCCATCTCCCCCCATTCCATCCCCTATCCCCCATACACACACCCAGATCTCCATCACCCCCATTGCATCTCCCTATTCCCCCCACAGACCCCCATTTCATCATGCTACTCCCCCCATACAGCCCCCATCTCCCCCCATTCCATCCCCTATCCCCCATACACACACCCAGATCTCCATCACCCCCATTGCATCTCCCTATTCTCCCCACAGACCCCCATTTCATCATGCTACTCCCCCCATACAGCCCCCATCTCCCCCCATTCCATCCCCTATCCCCCATACACACACCCAGATCTCCATCACCCCCATTGCATCTCCCTATTCCCCCCACAGACCCCCATTTCATCATGCTACTCCCCCCATACAGCCCCCATCTCCCCCCATTCCATCCCCTATCCCCCATACACACACCCAGATCTCCATCACCCCCATTGCATCTCCCTATTCCCCCCACAGACCCCCATTTCATCATGCTACTCCCCCCATACAGCCCCCATCTCCCCCCATTCCATCCCCTATCCCCCATACACACACCCAGATCTCCATCACCCCCATTGCATCTCCCTATTCCCCCCACAGACCCCCATTTCATCATGCTACTCCCCCCATACAGCCCCCATCTCCCCCCATTCCATCCCCTATCCCCCATACACACACCCAGATCTCCATCACCCCCATTGCATCTCCCTATTCCCCCCACAGACCCCCATTTCATCATGCTACTCCCCCCCCCATACAGCCCCCAGGCCCCCATCTCCTCCCATTCCATTCACTATCCCCCATACACACACCCAGATCTCCATCACCCCCATTGCATCTCCCTATTCCCCACACAGACCCTCATTTCATCCAACTAGTCTCCCCATACACTCGTCACCCCCACTCCATCCCCAAATACACCTCCATCACATCCCCTTATTCCCCCCAGGCCCCCATTCCATCCCCCTACTCTCCCTATACACCTACATTACATCCCCTATCCCCCCCATATCCACTCCAGACCTCCATCTCCCCCATTACATCCTCCTACTCCCCCCATACACCCCCCGGGGCCTCCATCTCCCCCATTACATCCTCCTACTCCCCCCAAACACACCCCCGGGCCTCTATCTCCCCCATTACATCCTCCTACTCCCCCCATACCCCCCCCCGGGGCCTCCATCTCCCCATTACATCCTCCTACTCCCCCCATACACACCCCCTGGGGCCTCCATCTCCCCCCATTACAATCCTCCTACTCCCCCATACACATCCCCGGGGCCTCCATCTCCCCCATTACATTCTCCTACTACCCCCATACACACACCCCCGGGGCCTCCATCTCCCCCATTACATCCTCCTACTCCCCCCATTCACACCCCCCGGGGCCTCCATCTCCCCCATTACATCCTCCTACTCCCCCCATACACCCCCCGGGGCCTCCATCTCCCTCATTACATCCTCCTACTCCCCCCATACACCCCCCCGGGGCCTCCATCTCCCCCATTACATCCTCCTACTCCCCCCCATACACTCACCCCCCGGGGCCTCCATCTCCCCCATTATATCCTCCTACTCCCCCCATACACACCCCCGGGGCCTCCATCTCCCCCATTACATCCTCCTACTCCGCCCCATACACACACCCCACCGGGACCTCCATCTCCCCCATTACATCCTCCTACTACCCCCATACAACCCCCCCGGGGCCTCCATATCCCCCATTACATCCTCCTACTCCCCCCATACACCCCCTGGGGCCTCCATCTCCCCCATTACATCATCCTACTACCCCCATACACCCCCCGGGCCTCCATCTCCCCCATTACATCATCCTACTACCCCCATACACACCCCCGGTCCTCCATCTCCCCCATTACATCCTCCTACTACCCCCATACACCCCGGGGCCTCCATCTCCCCATTACATCATCCTACTACCCCCATACACACCCCCCGTCCTCCATTTCCCCCATTACATCCTTCTACTCCCCTCATACACACCCCCGGGCCTCCATCTCCCCCATTACATCCTCCTACTACCCCCATACACACCCCCCAGGGCCTCCATCTCCCCCATTACATCCTCCTACTCTCCCCATACACACCCCCCCCGGGGCCTCCATCTCCCCCATTACATCCTCCTACTACCCCCCATACACTCTCCCCCTGGGCCTCCATCTCCCCTATTACATCCTCCTACTACCCCCATACACCCCCCCCGGGGCCTCCATCTCCCCCATTACATCCTCCTACTCCCCCCATACACACCCCCCGGGGCCTCCATCTCCCCCCATTACATCCTCCTACTACCTCCATACACCCCCCCGGGGCCTCCATCTCCCCCATTACATCCTCCTACTACTCCCATACACCCCCCGGGGCCTCCATCTCCCCATTACATCCTCCTACTACCCCCATACACACCCCCCAGGGCCTCCATCTCCCCCATTACATCCTCCTACTACCCCCCATACACTCTCCCCCCGGGGCCTCCATCTCCCCCATTACATCCTCCTACTACCCCCATACACCCCCCAGGGGCCTCCATCTCCCCCATTACATCCTTCTACTCCCCCCATACACACCCCCCGGGGCCTCCATCTCCCCCATTACATCCTCCTACTACCTCCATACACCCCCCCGGGGCCTCCATCTCCCCATTACATCCTCCTACTACCTCCATACACCCCCGGGGCCTCCATCTCCCCATTACATCCTCCTACTACCCCCATACACCCCACCGGGGCCTCCATCTCCCCCATTACATCCTCCTACTCCCCCCATACACCACCCCCTGGGCCTCCATCTCCCCCCATTACATCCTCCTACTCCCCCCATACACACCCCCCGGGGCCTCCATCTCCCCCATTACATCCTCCTACTACCTCCATACACCCCCCGGGGGCCTCCATCTCCCCATTACATCCTCCTACTCCCCCCCATACACACCCCCCTGGAGCCTCCATCTCCCTCATTACATCCTCCTACTCCCCCATACACACCCCCCAGGGCCTCCATCTCCCCCATTACATCCTCCTACTACCCCCCATACACTCTCCCCCCCGGGGCCTCCATCTCCCCCATTACATCCTCCTACTACCCCCATACACCCCCCCGGGGCCTCCATCTCCCCCATTACATCCTCCTACTCCCCCCATACACACCCCCGGGGCCTCCATCTCCCCCATTACATCCTCCCACTACCTCCATACACCCCCCGGGGCCTCCATCTCCCCCATTACATCCTCCTACTACCCCCATACACCCCCCGGGGCCTCCATCTCCCCATTACATCCTCCTACTACCCCCATACACACCCCCCGGGGCCTCCATCTCCCCCCATTACATCCTCCTACTTCCCCCATACACACACACACACTCAGACCCCCATTACCCCCCCCACAATATCAACCCCAGGCACCCATAGCCCCCATTCTATCCCCCTAGTCCCCCCATACACACACCCAGACACCCATCACCTCCATTTCATCCCCCTATTATCCCCATATCACATATTTCCACAAACTTTTTCTCTGTGGTGATCACAGAGCTGCCATTTTGGAAAGTAGAGAACAATGAATTGGTCTTCAACAAGATGGCGGCCACAGCCAGACTCATAAACAAAGCTTTTCCGCTAAACAAGTTCAGCTTCCATTGCTTCCACAATGAGGAGATCGTCGATACAATAGTGTCCGCTGTGGACGGGACACGTTATGCATCCAACTTCTTCCCGGCCCGGATTGTATTGAGGAAAGATAATATTCTGTGCGGAACCTTCAGAGGGAGTCATACCAGGTTCTGCCACCAGATGGCAGCCTTATCATGTCATATATATATATATATATATAGTGTGCTTAGCAATACGAAGTGCTACCACATTCATCCACAAGGCGGCAGAAGAGTAGCAGCTATATTCTCTGTATAGAAAATAAATGTGAGCGTTACCAGGATCAGCCAGCAGGGGGCAGCATGGTGTTTGCATGAGATACAGCGCATGCCCAGTCTGCCGCCATTTTATGGTAGAGAATTATTAGGTCTTCAAGAAAATGGCGGCACGACGGACTTTTCTGTTTAGTGTACTGCGCATGACCAGAGCAGCTGCCATTTAGCCGAGCAGTAAATAGTACTCTGGTCTTCAGTAATATGGCGCCGTGTTCATTATACTCATTGGGTTAGTTTCGCCCCGTCAAGCTCGATTTTCAGAAGACAAACTGTAGAAATTAGATGAAACACCAATCACGGTGCAGTGGGCGTGACCGTGTCCGAGCGGACTTGATAAGGAGCCGTGTTTTACAGGGGCGGAGATAATTGCCAGGCTCCACCCCCACCATTCTTATTGGACAATTCATGATGTTTCTTGGAGCCGGTGACGTCATTTTGTTATTGAGAAAATGACCCGAATGGAGATTACTTTCACATAATGACCCCGGAGCTACGAGAATCGGGCTCTAGAGGACGACGAGGCCGCCATTTTACTGAAGACCTCCTCATTTTATGAAATTGAGGGGGAAATGAGATTGAGACATGTCTGCTGTTGCCGCCATCATTTTGAGGTCCAAAATATTGGTATAATGGAAAATGGTGGCTTGGGCATGCGCAGTATAAGATGATAACACTCGCTATGCTGCCGCCTTGTGGTCGTATCTGGTATGACTCTCTTATGATACTATACTCAAAATATTACCGTCACTCTGCTGTCCCCTTGTGGATGATCCTGGTATGACTCCTCCTGAGTCACCATACATATCATATTACCGTCACTCTGCCCCTTGTGGTTGTATCTGGTATGACTCCCCTGTGTTACTATACATATAATATTACCGTCACTCTGCCCCCTTGTGGTTGTATCTGGTATGACTCCCCTGTGTTACTATACATATAATATTACCGTCACTCTGCCCCCTTGTGGTTGTATCTGGTATGACTCCCCTGTGTTACTATACATATAATATTACCGTCACTCTGCCCCCTTGTGGTTGTATCTGGTATGACTCCCCCTGTGTTACTATACATATAATATTACCGACACTTTGCCTCCTTGTGGTTGGATCTGGTATGACTCCCCCTGTGTTACTATAAATATAATATTACCATCACTCTGCCTCCTTGTGGTTGGATCTGGTATGACTCCCCCTGTGTTACTATACATATAATATTAGTCATGTTACAAATACTGCAGTTTAAACATCAGGCTAGCTGAAGATATCCGGAGTTAAAAAGGACTTTCACCATCTTCCTCTTTTATCAAGCATTGCTGCTCTACTTATAAGATGAACTCTGAATCATAGCCTAGGGGGAGCCATTGAGTATATGCTAGACTTCACACTGTGTTTCTTAATGTAAAGTATATTATACTGCAATTTGGTGTGTGTGTGTTGAGGCCACAGTGGGAAGGTATTTAATATATGTTTTGAAGATATTGAGTACTTATCCCTCTGTATGTCCTTGTGTTTGGATCTGGTATGACTGCCCCTGTGTTACGATACATATAATATTACCATCACTCTGCCACCTTGTGGTTGGATTTGGTATGACTCCCCCTGTGTTACTATACCTATATTCCCCCTTCCACCCAACTAGTCCTCCCATACACCCCCAGACACTCATCACCCCATTCCATCCCCAAATATACCCCTCATACCCCCATAACTCCCATTCCATCCCCCTTTCCCTACTCACCAATGTTCCATCCCTCTACTCCCCCCATACACCCCCCCAGGCCCTCATCTCCCCTATTCGATCCCCCTACTCTCCCCATACATACCTCTAGACCTCCATCACCCCATTCCATCCCCCTATTACCCCTATATCAACCCCAGGCCCCCATCATCCCCATTCCATCCCCCTAGACACCTCCAGGCCCCCATCTCTGGCATTGCATACCCCTATCCCCCCATTTAAACCCCTATTGAGGTAGCAGAATAACAGTAATGACTGCTGGGCAATGAACTTCTGGTATGCGAGGTTTTTTATTTCATCCTTCTAGCTAGCAAGAATGAACACTCCTGGCCCGACTCGTGTCTACACGCCAAAAAGTGCCCCATACAGACAATTCAGTGTACATATAACTCTATCACATTACGTCACAAGCGCACAGATGATACATTTCCGTTACAAAACATTCTAACCTTTAAACAGTTAACCTACTCATATTGCTGCAAAGAAGTTTAGCAAAGCATATTCTTTCACAAGCAGTTACACAAACCTTGCTTTGCGGTTACCTTCATCTGCTGACTAGCTTGACACATCCTGGACAGGAAAAGTGTGCTAAGCTTAGCACAGATGGCTGTGCTAAGGAGGGGGGGAAGGGGGTGAATTCAGTGTCAGGTTCTACAGATCTCACAAAATGTTCTTAACATAGTCATTAGGAATGGCTTCTTAGCTGGAATTCTAAATCAGCCCCACTACACACATAACCATGGCCATATAATCTGATCCCCATTCCTACTTCATTCCCCCCTTTGATCATAATCATAGCGATTAATATGAGCGAGATTAAGCATCACTAAATAGCATACAGGTCTGCTTTCTAATGGATCAGAGCCCAATGTGACTGAGATTTTTTTTTTTTTTTTTTTAGTCTTGGGGGGTTAATGGCTGGTATTTCCACATAGCCATAATATGGGTCGCAGCCTTTCTTTCTACGGTGGCCTCAATGAAACTCTGGATCATTCTAGTCCCAAGGGGAATCAGACAGGGCAGCAGCAGACATGCTACGAGTATTATTACAATGATCCCCAATATAGCCTTTACCCCATATACACTGGGAAAACCCCAATCTCCGAACCAGCTACCAGCATTGAGACCATCCCATGTCTGGACTGGCACATGAGCTAACTTTCTCATTCTACCAGTGATTTCCTCAACTACTTTTCCTGTGTTGTCCACTTCTAAGCAACAATTACTCAGATTAAATTTTCCACAGACACCACCCTCAGTAGCTAACAGATAGTCTAAGGCAAGTCTATTCTGATACACATGAGCACGTAAATTAGTTCCTTGTTTAGCAAGCAAATTTAAGGCAGCAGCAGTTTCGTTAGTAATTATTTCTAATACAGCCTGTAACCTTATAATTCGATTAAGCATATAAATTGGTGTTCTATAACCGTAACTGCCATCTTCGGCCCATGTGGCTGGACCATAATACTGGACAATACGTTCTGGGGGCCATTCATTATCTTTCCAGTTTCCTATCGTCAGACTAGATGACCTCCGCTTCCTCTTTGAACCTATGTACACAGGGACTCCCAGTTCTTCCCTATTCCCCAGTGGAAGAAGGAAAAATGAGGGTTCTAATGTACCTAAGACACAGGCTCCTGACCAGTCTTGGGGGAGCTCTGAATAGGCTTTATTCCCACAAATCCAGTACAAGTTTTCTGGGGCCTTCCAGTTAGACTCTTTGGTGAGATTTTCCCATAGCCCTTTTAGATGAGTGAAATTGGTAAAGGGGTGTGGGTCAGGCACGGGTACGTTTGTATCGCTCCACCAGGATGTACTTTTACATCCCTGCCCTCTATATCACTTTCATCATCTATCCATCTATGTCTGGAGGCCCCCTACACCCCCATCCATCCCCTCTATCTCACTGTCCTCATCTGTCCATCTATGTCTGGAGGCACCCTACACCCCCATCCCTGCCCTCTATATCACTTTCATCATCTATCCATCTATGTCTGGAGGCCCCCTACACCCCCATCCCTCCCCTCTATATCACTGTCCTCATCTGTCCATCTATGTCTGGAGGTACCCTACACCCCCATCCCTCCCCTCTATCTCACTGTCCTCATCTGTCCATCTATGTCTGGAGGCCCCCTACACCCCCATCCATCCCCTCTATCTCACTGTCCTCATCTGTCCATCTATGTCTGGAGGTACCCTACACCCCCATCCCTCCCCTCTATATCACTGTCCATCTATGTCTGGAGGTACCCTACACCCCCATCCCTCCCCTCTATCTCACTGTCCTCATCTATCCATCTATGTCTGGAGGCACCCTACACCCCCATCCCTCCCCTCTATCTCTCCGTCCTCATCTGTCCATCTATGTCTGGAGGTACCCTACACCCCCATCCATCCCCTCTATCTCACTGTCCTCATCTGTCCATCTATGTCTGGAGGTACCCTACACCCCCATCCCTCCCCTCTATATCACTGTCCTCATCTGTCCATCTATGTCTGGAGGTACCCCCCTACACCCCCATCCATCCCCTCTATCTCACTGTCCTCATCTGTTCATCTATGTCTGGAGGTACCCTACACCCCCATCCCTCCCCTCTATCTCACTGTCCTCATCTGTCCATCTATGTCTGGAGGCCCCCTACACCCCCATCCCTCCCCTCTATCTCACTGTCCTCATCTGTCCATCTATGTCTGGAGGCCCCCTACACCCCCATCCCTCCCCTCTATATCACTGTCCTCATCTATCCACCTATGTCTGGAGGTACCCTACACCCCCATCCCTCCCCTCTATGTCACTGTCCTCATCTGTCCATCTATGTCTGGAGGTACCCTACACCCCCATCCATCCCCTCTATATCACTGTCCTCATCTGTCCATCTATGACTGGAAGAACCCTACACCCCCATCCCTCCCCTCTATATCACTGTCCTCATCTGTCCATCTATGACTGGAAGAACCCTACACCCCCATCCCTCCCCTCTATATCACTGTCCTCATCTGTCCATCTATGACTGGAAGAACCCTACACCCCCATCCCATCTAGCTTCCCCTGTAATATATATTACCAGCAACTGCTCCTTCTCCGTTAGAAGTTCTTCTATCCATCTTGATTTTTTTTTACCTTCAGCGTGAATCGCATTCTCTTCTTTTATCCATCTTGATGCTGTAGTCGGGGGGTCAGTCTAACGGGGCCCCTCAAAATTTTCCTTGGGTTATTCCTTCATTCTGCTGCAAAGAGAATATTATTATCAGTTAGTGAGACTCACCAGTCATGGTTTAATGGTTCCCAGTCCAGTTTTATTTTTACAAAGTACTTACCACTCATCTCTATGAATAAAGTTCCCAGCTGTTATGCCCTCACTGGCAGCTTGCTTGCTGCAGAGACTTCACAGTAATTCAGAAGTCTTAGAGTAAGAGATGAGCAGTGAGTGTGAGATGTGTGTGAGGGAGGACATGCTGAGGGGTCCCATGGGGGGAGGAAAATACAAACTATCTCCAGCCCACCATTGTAAGAATACAAAAATATGACATTTATTATCCAGCAAACATTGTGAGTGCGGCCTGAGAAAAGGGTCATCGGGGGGTCCTAAAATGTCACACTGTCTGGGGGCAATAAATCTCCTATTTCTGTATTATTACCATTCAGTGCTGGTGATAGTTTACATTCTAGACTATTCTACAGACAACGCCATCCGCCATTATTTATACCCTGACCCCCCCATACACACCCCGGTCACCATCACTCCATCATTACCTTCACTCATACACCCCCCCAGTCACCATCACATCACCTCTTCATTCCACCCATACACCCTCTGGCCACCATCACCCCCCATTCCCTCGTCACCCCCTTTACCCATAACCCCCCCACCATCTTCCCCACCCCATCCCCTTATTGCCCTCATACACACCCAGGCCACCATCCCCCATCTACTGCCCTTCAACCATACAACCCTAAGGCCCCCATCACCCCCATTCCATCCTAATCCCCCCAAATAACTACCCTTCCCCATGACCCCATCACATGCCTTTTTTTTCACCCACACAACCATAACATCCTCCTCCCCCCATACACCCCCCTGGGGCCTCCATCTCCACCCCATACACACCCCCCGGGGCTTCCATCTCCCCTATTACATCCTCCTACTCCCCCCCCCCATACACCCCCCCGGGGCCTCCATCTCCCCCATTACATCCTCCTACTCCCCCCCATACACACCCCCGGGGCCTCCATCTCCCCCATTACATCCTCCTACTCCCCCCCATACACCCCCCCGGGGCCTCCATCTCCCCCATTACATCCTCCTACTCCCCCCATACACCCCCCCACGGGCCTCCATCTCCCCCATTACATCCTCCTACTCCCCCCCATGGCTTCCATCTCCCCCATTACATCCTCCTACTCCCCCCCATACACCCCCCCGGGGCCTCCATCTCCCCCATTACATCCTCCTACTCCCCCCATACACCCCCCCGGGGCTTCCATCTCCCCCCATTACATCCTCCTACTCCCCCCCATACACCCCCCCACGGGCCTCCATCTCCCCCATTACATCCTCCTACTCCCCCCAATACACCCTCCCCCGGGCCTCCATCTCCCCCTATACACACACACTCAGACCCCCATTCCACCCCCCATATCATCCCCAGGCACCCATAGCCCTCATTATATCCCCCTAGTCCCCCCATACACACATCCAGACCTCCATCACCCCCATTCTATCCCCTATTACACGCATATCTACCCCATGCCCCCATTACATCCTCCTACTCCCCCCCATACACACCCCCCCCGGGGCCTCCATCTCCCCCATTACATCCTCCCACTCCCGCCATACACACCCCCGGGGCCTCCATCTCCCCCATTACATCCTCCTACTACCCCCATACACACCCCCCTGGGGCATCCATCTCCCCCATACACACCCCCTGGGACCTCCATCTCCCCCATTACATCCTCCTACTCCCCCCATACACCCACCCCCAGGGGCCTCCATCTCCCCCATTACATCCTCCTACTCCCCCCATACACAACCCCGGGCCTCCATCTCCCCCATTACATCCTCCCACTCCCCCCATACACACCCCCCAGGGCCTCCATCTCCCCCATTACATCCTCCTACTCCTCCCATACACCCACCCCCCGGGGCCTCCATCTCCCCCATTACATCCTCCTACTCCCTCAATACACCCCCCGGGCCTCCATCACCCCATTACATCCTCCTACTCCCCCCATACACCCCCCCCCCCCGGGCCTCCATCTCCCCCATTACATCCTCCTACTCCCCCCATACACCCACCCCCAGGGGCCTCCATCTCCCCCATTACATCCTCCTACTCCTCCCATACACCCACCCCCCCGGGCCTCCATCTCCCCCATTACATCCTCCTACTCCCTCAATACACCCCCGGGCCTCCATCTCCCCCATTACATCCTCCTACTCCCTCAATACACCCCCGGGCCTCCATCACCCCATTACATCCTCCTACTCCCCCCATACACCCACCCCCAGGGGCCTCCATCTCCACCATTACATCCTCCTACTCCCTCAATACACCCCCCGGGCCTCCATCTCCCCCATTACATCCTCCTACTCCTCCCATACACCCACCCCCGGGGCCTCCATCTCCCCCATTACATCCTCCTACCCCCCCCCCATACCTCCCCCCGGGCCTCCATCTCCCCCATTACATCCTCCTACTCCCCCCAATACACCCCCCCCCCCCCCGACCTCCATCTCCCCCTATACACACACACTCAGACCCCCATTCCACCCCCCATATCATCCCCAGGCACCCATAGCCCTCATTATATCCCCCTAGTCCCCCCATACACACACCCAGACCCCCATCACCTCTATTCCATCCCCCTATTATCCCCATATCACATATTTCCACAAACGTTTTCTCTGTGGTGATCACGGAGCTGCCATCTTGGAAAGTAGAGAACAATGAATTGGTCTTCAACAAGATGGCGGCCGCAGATAGACTCAGAAACAAATCTTTTCCGCTAAACAAGCTCAGCTTCCATTGCTTCCACAATGAGGAGATCATCAATAAAATGGTGTCCGATGTGGACGGGACACGTTATGCATCCAGCTTCTTCCCGGCCCGGATTGTATTGAGGAAAGATATTCTGTGCGGAACCTTCAGAGGGAGTCATACCAGGTTCTGCCACCAGATGGCAGCCTTATCATGTCATATATATATATATATATATATATATATATATATATATATAGTGTGCTTAGAAATACGAAGTGCTACCACATTCGTCCACAAGGCGGCAGCAAAGTAGCAGCTATATTCTCTGTATGGACAATAAATGTTGAGCGTTACCAGGATCAGCCAGCAGATGGCAGCATGGTGTTTGCATGAGATACAGCGCATGCCCAGTCCGCCGCCATTTTACGGTAGGTAATTATTTAGGTCTTCAAGAAAATGGCGGCACGACGGACTTTTCTGTTTAGTGTACTGCGCATGACCAGAGCAGCTGCCATTTAGCCGAGCAGTAAATAGTACTCTGGTCTTCAGTAATATGGCGCCGTGTTCATTATACTCATAGGGTTAGTTTTGCCCCGTCAGGCTCGTTTTTCAGAAGGCAAACTGTAGAAGTCAGATGGAACACCAATCACTATGCAGTGGGCGTGACCGTGTCTGAGTCAGGCTAGTTGCCAGGCTCCGCCCCCACCATTCTTATTGGACAATTCATGTTTATTATAGCCGGTGACGTCATTTTGTTATTGAGAAAATGACCCGAATGGAGATTACTTTCACATAATGACCCCGGAGCTACGAGAATCGGGCTCTACAGGACGACGAGGCCGCCATTTTACTGAAGACCTCCTCGTTTTATGAAATAGAGGGGGAAATGAGATTGAGACATGTCTGCTGTTGCCGCCATCATGTTGTGGTCCAAGAAATTGGTATAGTGAAAAATGGCGGCTTACGCATGCGCAATATATGATAATAACACTCGCTATGCTGCCGCTTCATGGTCGTATCTGGTATGACTCTCTTATGTTACTATACTCAAAATATTACCGTCACTCTGCTGTCCCCTTGTGGTTGTATCTGGTATGACCCCCCCTGTGTCACTATACATATAATATTACTGTCACTCTGCCCCCTTGTGGTTGTATCTGGTATGAATGCTCTTGTGTTACTATACTTATTTTATTTATTTTAGGTACTTATATAGCGCCGTCAATTTACGCAGCTCTTTACATATACATTGTACATTCACATCAGTCCCTACCCTCAAGGAGCTTACAATCTAAGGTCCCCAACTCACATTCATACATACTAGGGACAATTTAGAGAGGATCCAATTAATCTACCAGCATGTCTTTGGAGTGTGGGAGGAAACCGGAGTACCCGGAGGAAACCCACGCAGGCACAGGGAGAACATGCAAACTCCAGGCAGGTAGTGTCGTGGTTGGGATTCGAACCAGCGACCCTTCTTACTGCTAGGCGAGAGTGCAATCCACTACACCACTGCGCCACCATATAATATTACCGACACTCTGCCCCCTTGTGGTTGGATCTGGTATGACTCCTGTTGTGTTACTATACATATAATATTACCGTCACTCTACCACCTTGTGGTTGGATCTGGTATGACTCCCCCTGTGTTACTATACATATAATATTAACGACACTCTGCCTCCTTGTATTTGGATCTGGTATGACTCCCCCTGTGTTACTATACATATAATATTAGTCATGTTACAAATACTGCAGTTTAAACATCAGGCTAGCTGAAGATATCCGGAGTTAAAAAGGACTTTCACCATCTTCCTCTTTTATCAAGCATTGCTGCTCTACTTATAAGATGAACTCTGAATCATAGCCTAGGGGGAGCCATTGAGTATATGCTAGACTTCACACTGTGTTTCTGAATGTAAAGAATATTATACTGCAATTTGGTGTGTGTTGAGGCCACAGTGGGAAGGTATTTAACCGGTTCAATACAGGGCATTTTCACCCCCTTCCTTCCCAGACCAATTTTTAGTTTTCAGCGCTGTCGCACTTTAAACGACAATTGCGCAGTCGTGCGATGTTGTACCCAAACAAAATTGACGTCCTTTTTTCCCCACAAATAGAGCTTTCTTTTGGTGGTATTTGATCACCTCTGCGGTTTTTATTTTTTGCGCTATAAACAAAAGAAGAGTGACAATTTTGAAAAAAACACAATATTTTTTACTTTTTGCTATAATAAATATCCCAATTTTTTTTTAAAAAAACAAATGTTTTCCTCAGTTTCGGCCGATATGTATTCTTCTACATATTTTTGGTAAAAAAATCGCAATAAGCGTATATTGATTGGTTTGCGCAAAAGTTATAGCGTCTATAAAATATGGGATAGATTTATGGCATTTTTTTTAAAAAAATATTTATTTATTTTTTTTACTAGTAATAGCGGCGATCGCGATTTTTTTTTCGTGACTGCGACATTATGGCGGACACATCGGACACTTTTGACACATTTTTGGGACCTTTCGCATTTATACAGCGATCAATGCTATAAAATTGCATTGATTACTGTGTAAATGTGACAGGCAGTGAAGGGATTAACCACTAGGGGGCGGGGAGGGGTTAAATGTGTTTCCTAGGGAGTGATTACTAACTGTAGGGGGAGGGGACGCACAAGGGGAGGAGACCGATCAGTGTTCCTCCATTCTGGGAACACAGATCGCTCTCCTCATAACTGACAGGCTGTGGATCTGTGTGTTTACACACACAGATCCACGGTCCGGCCTGGTTAACGGGCAATCGCGGGTGCCCGGCGGACATCGCGGCCGCCGGGCACACGCACGGGGTCCCGAGCGACGCGGCGGGAGCGCATGCGCGCCCCCCGCGGCGCGGACGGGAACCCGAGGCCGTCATATGACGTCCACCCAGGATGGGAGATCCCATCTGTGGACGTCATATTACTATAGGCCGGTATTGAAGTGGTTAATATATTTTTTGAAGATATTGAGTACTTATCCCTCTGTACCTCCTTGTGATTGGATCTGATATGACTCCCCTGTGTTACGATACATATAATATTAGCATCACTCTTCCGCCTTGTGGTTGGATCTGGTATGACTCCCCCTGTGTTACTATACATATATTCTCCCTTCCACCCGACTAGTCCGCCCATACACCCCCAGACCCTCATCACCCCATTCCATCCCCAAATATACCCTTCATAACCCCATCACTCCAATTCCATCCCCCTTTCCCTCCCCACCAATGTTCCATCCCTCTACTCCCCCCATACACCCACCAGGCCCTCATCTCCCCTATTCCATCCCCCTACTCTTCCCATACATACCTCTAGACCTCCATCACCCCCATTCCATCCCCCTATTACCCCTATATCAACCCCAGGCCCCCATCATCCCCATTCCATCCCCCTAGACACCCCAGGCCCCCATCTCTGGCATTCCATACCCCTATCCCCCCATTTAAACCCCAGGCCCCCATCACCCCTATTCCAACCCCTTATTACCCTCATACACACCCATTTCATACCCATATCCCCCCAGATCCCTTTTCCTTCTTCTTATTCACCCAATACACCCCCATCTCCTCCATTCCATCTCCCTATACTAGGGTTGCCGCCTCATCCCTTTAAACCCACCAGATGGCAGCATTTTACTTTCACATAGTGTGCTACCACATTCATCCACAAGGCGGTGACAGAGTACCAGTTATATTCCGTGTATAGAAAATCAGTGTGAGCATTACCAGAAGCAGCCAATAGGTGGGAGCATAGTGTGTGCATGAGATACAGCGCATGCCCAGTCCTCCGCCATTATATGGGAGATAACTGCTTTGTTCTTCAAGAAAATGGCGGCCACGAGGACTTTTCTCTTTAATGTACTGCGCATGACCAGAGCAGCAGCCATTATAACGAGCGGAATAATACTCCGGTCTTCGGTAATATGGCGGCCGTCCTGGACATTTTCCTCATAGTTAGTTTTCCCTGTCAGGGTCTGCTGCTGCTTTGTAGAAGGTGGAGCACCAATCACTGTGCGGTGGGCGTGACCATGTCGAGAGGCCATGGTTTACAAAGGCAGAGAAAGTGGCCAGGCTCCACCCCCACCAATCTAATTGGACAGTTTATAATGTTTCTGAGACTTGGAGCCAGAAATTATTTTGTTATGGAGAAAATGACTCGCATGGAGTTTACTTTCACATAATGACCCCGAAGCTACAAGAAGTGGGCTGTATAGGGTGGTCCTCTATTGAGGACCGGGGTTTCGTCAGATTAGGAAACTCGTTAGAATGTGTAACGGAAGTGGCGTTCCGGCGCCGCCATCTTGCTACACCCTGCACTCTTCCATAGTAAGGATAAACTGAGAAGGGGGAAAGCGGACATCTTGTTACACAAATACACTCCCAGACCCCCATTCCATCATGCTACTCCCCCCATACAGCCCCCAGGCCCCCATCTCCCCCCATTCCATTCACTATCCCCCATACACACACCCAGATCTCCATCACTCCCATTGCATCTCCCTATTCCCCCCACAGACCCCCATTTCATCATGCTACTCCCCCCATACAGCCCCCATCTCCCCCCATTCCATCCCCTATCCCCCATACACACACCCAGATCTCCATCACCCCCATTGCATCTCCCTATTCCCCCCACAGACCCCCATTTCATCATGCTACTCCCCCCATACAGCCCCCATCTCCCCCCATTCCATCCCCTATCCCCCATACACACACCCAGATCTCCATCACCCCCATTGCATCTCCCTATTCCCCCCACAGACCCCCATTTCATCATGCTACTCCCCCCATACAGCCCCCATCTCCCCCCATTCCATCCCCTATCCCCCATACACACACCCAGATCTCCATCACCCCCATTGCATCTCCCTATTCTCCCCACAGACCCCCATTTCATCATGCTACTCCCCCCATACAGCCCCCATCTCCCCCCATTCCATCCCCTATCCCCCATACACACACCCAGATCTCCATCACCCCCATTGCATCTCCCTATTCCCCCCACAGACCCCCATTTCATCATGCTACTCCCCCCATACAGCCCCCATCTCCCCCCATTCCATCCCCTATCCCCCATACACACACCCAGATCTCCATCACCCCCATTGCATCTCCCTATTCCCCCCACAGACCCCCATTTCATCATGCTACTCCCCCCATACAGCCCCCATCTCCCCCCATTCCATCCCCTATCCCCCATACACACACCCAGATCTCCATCACCCCCATTGCATCTCCCTATTCCCCCCACAGACCCCCATTTCATCATGCTACTCCCCCCATACAGCCCCCATCTCCCCCCATTCCATCCCCTATCCCCCATACACACACCCAGATCTCCATCACCCCCATTGCATCTCCCTATTCCCCCCACAGACCCCCATTTCATCATGCTACTCCCCCCCCCATACAGCCCCCAGGCCCCCATCTCCTCCCATTCCATTCACTATCCCCCATACACACACCCAGATCTCCATCACCCCCATTGCATCTCCCTATTCCCCACACAGACCCTCATTTCATCCAACTAGTCTCCCCATACACTCGTCACCCCCACTCCATCCCCAAATACACCTCCATCACATCCCCTTATTCCCCCCAGGCCCCCATTCCATCCCCCTACTCTCCCTATACACCTACATTACATCCCCTATCCCCCCCATATCCACTCCAGACCTCCATCTCCCCCATTACATCCTCCTACTCCCCCCATACACCCCCCGGGGCCTCCATCTCCCCCATTACATCCTCCTACTCCCCCCAAACACACCCCCGGGCCTCTATCTCCCCCATTACATCCTCCTACTCCCCCCATACCCCCCCCCGGGGCCTCCATCTCCCCATTACATCCTCCTACTCCCCCCATACACACCCCCTGGGGCCTCCATCTCCCCCCATTACAATCCTCCTACTCCCCCATACACATCCCCGGGGCCTCCATCTCCCCCATTACATTCTCCTACTACCCCCATACACACACCCCCGGGGCCTCCATCTCCCCCATTACATCCTCCTACTCCCCCCATTCACACCCCCCGGGGCCTCCATCTCCCCCATTACATCCTCCTACTCCCCCCATACACCCCCCGGGGCCTCCATCTCCCTCATTACATCCTCCTACTCCCCCCATACACCCCCCCGGGGCCTCCATCTCCCCCATTACATCCTCCTACTCCCCCCCATACACTCACCCCCCGGGGCCTCCATCTCCCCCATTATATCCTCCTACTCCCCCCATACACACCCCCGGGGCCTCCATCTCCCCCATTACATCCTCCTACTCCGCCCCATACACACACCCCACCGGGACCTCCATCTCCCCCATTACATCCTCCTACTACCCCCATACAACCCCCCCGGGGCCTCCATATCCCCCATTACATCCTCCTACTCCCCCCATACACCCCCCTGGGGCCTCCATCTCCCCCATTACATCATCCTACTACCCCCATACACCCCCCGGGCCTCCATCTCCCCCATTACATCATCCTACTACCCCCATACACACCCCCCGGTCCTCCATCTCCCCCATTACATCCTCCTACTACCCCCATACACCCCCGGGGCCTCCATCTCCCCCATTACATCATCCTACTACCCCCATACACACCCCCCGTCCTCCATTTCCCCCATTACATCCTTCTACTCCCCTCATACACACCCCCGGGCCTCCATCTCCCCCATTACATCCTCCTACTACCCCCATACACACCCCCCAGGGCCTCCATCTCCCCCATTACATCCTCCTACTCTCCCCATACACACCCCCCCCGGGGCCTCCATCTCCCCCATTACATCCTCCTACTACCCCCCATACACTCTCCCCCTGGGCCTCCATCTCCCCTATTACATCCTCCTACTACCCCCATACACCCCCCCCGGGGCCTCCATCTCCCCCATTACATCCTCCTACTCCCCCCATACACACCCCCCGGGGCCTCCATCTCCCCCATTACATCCTCCTACTACCTCCATACACCCCCCCGGGGCCTCCATCTCCCCCATTACATCCTCCTACTACTCCCATACACCCCCCGGGGCCTCCATCTCCCCATTACATCCTCCTACTACCCCCATACACACCCCCCAGGGCCTCCATCTCCCCCATTACATCCTCCTACTACCCCCCATACACTCTCCCCCCGGGGCCTCCATCTCCCCCATTACATCCTCCTACTACCCCCATACACCCCCCAGGGGCCTCCATCTCCCCCATTACATCCTTCTACTCCCCCCATACACACCCCCCGGGGCCTCCATCTCCCCCATTACATCCTCCTACTACCTCCATACACCCCCCCGGGGCCTCCATCTCCCCCATTACATCCTCCTACTACCTCCATACACCCCCCGGGGCCTCCATCTCCCCATTACATCCTCCTACTACCCCCATACACCCCCCCGGGGCCTCCATCTCCCCCATTACATCCTCCTACTCCCCCCATACACCACCCCCTGGGCCTCCATCTCCCCCCATTACATCCTCCTACTCCCCCCATACACACCCCCCGGGGCCTCCATCTCCCCCATTACATCCTCCTACTACCTCCATACACCCCCCGGGGGCCTCCATCTCCCCATTACATCCTCCTACTCCCCCCCATACACACCCCCCTGGAGCCTCCATCTCCCTCATTACATCCTCCTACTCCCCCATACACACCCCCCAGGGCCTCCATCTCCCCCATTACATCCTCCTACTACCCCCCATACACTCTCCCCCCCGGGGCCTCCATCTCCCCCATTACATCCTCCTACTACCCCCATACACCCCCCCGGGGCCTCCATCTCCCCCATTACATCCTCCTACTCCCCCCATACACACCCCCGGGGCCTCCATCTCCCCCATTACATCCTCCCACTACCTCCATACACCCCCCGGGGCCTCCATCTCCCCCATTACATCCTCCTACTACCCCCATACACCCCCCGGGGCCTCCATCTCCCCATTACATCCTCCTACTACCCCCATACACACCCCCCGGGGCCTCCATCTCCCCCCATTACATCCTCCTACTTCCCCCATACACACACACACACTCAGACCCCCATTACCCCCCCCACAATATCAACCCCAGGCACCCATAGCCCCCATTCTATCCCCCTAGTCCCCCCATACACACACCCAGACACCCATCACCTCCATTTCATCCCCCTATTATCCCCATATCACATATTTCCACAAACTTTTTCTCTGTGGTGATCACAGAGCTGCCATTTTGGAAAGTAGAGAACAATGAATTGGTCTTCAACAAGATGGCGGCCACAGCCAGACTCATAAACAAAGCTTTTCCGCTAAACAAGTTCAGCTTCCATTGCTTCCACAATGAGGAGATCGTCGATACAATAGTGTCCGCTGTGGACGGGACACGTTATGCATCCAACTTCTTCCCGGCCCGGATTGTATTGAGGAAAGATAATATTCTGTGCGGAACCTTCAGAGGGAGTCATACCAGGTTCTGCCACCAGATGGCAGCCTTATCATGTCATATATATATATATATATATAGTGTGCTTAGCAATACGAAGTGCTACCACATTCATCCACAAGGCGGCAGAAGAGTAGCAGCTATATTCTCTGTATAGAAAATAAATGTGAGCGTTACCAGGATCAGCCAGCAGGGGGCAGCATGGTGTTTGCATGAGATACAGCGCATGCCCAGTCTGCCGCCATTTTATGGTAGAGAATTATTAGGTCTTCAAGAAAATGGCGGCACGACGGACTTTTCTGTTTAGTGTACTGCGCATGACCAGAGCAGCTGCCATTTAGCCGAGCAGTAAATAGTACTCTGGTCTTCAGTAATATGGCGCCGTGTTCATTATACTCATTGGGTTAGTTTCGCCCCGTCAAGCTCGATTTTCAGAAGACAAACTGTAGAAATTAGATGAAACACCAATCACGGTGCAGTGGGCGTGACCGTGTCCGAGCGGACTTGATAAGGAGCCGTGTTTTACAGGGGCGGAGATAATTGCCAGGCTCCACCCCCACCATTCTTATTGGACAATTCATGATGTTTCTTGGAGCCGGTGACGTCATTTTGTTATTGAGAAAATGACCCGAATGGAGATTACTTTCACATAATGACCCCGGAGCTACGAGAATCGGGCTCTAGAGGACGACGAGGCCGCCATTTTACTGAAGACCTCCTCATTTTATGAAATTGAGGGGGAAATGAGATTGAGACATGTCTGCTGTTGCCGCCATCATTTTGAGGTCCAAAATATTGGTATAATGGAAAATGGTGGCTTGGGCATGCGCAGTATAAGATGATAACACTCGCTATGCTGCCGCCTTGTGGTCGTATCTGGTATGACTCTCTTATGATACTATACTCAAAATATTACCGTCACTCTGCTGTCCCCTTGTGGATGATCCTGGTATGACTCCTCCTGAGTCACCATACATATCATATTACCGTCACTCTGCCCCCTTGTGGTTGTATCTGGTATGACTCCCCTGTGTTACTATACATATAATATTACCGTCACTCTGCCCCCTTGTGGTTGTATCTGGTATGACTCCCCTGTGTTACTATACATATAATATTACCGTCACTCTGCCCCCTTGTGGTTGTATCTGGTATGACTCCCCTGTGTTACTATACATATAATATTACCGTCACTCTGCCCCCTTGTGGTTGTATCTGGTATGACTCCCCCTGTGTTACTATACATATAATATTACCGACACTTTGCCTCCTTGTGGTTGGATCTGGTATGACTCCCCCTGTGTTACTATAAATATAATATTACCATCACTCTGCCTCCTTGTGGTTGGATCTGGTATGACTCCCCCTGTGTTACTATACATATAATATTAGTCATGTTACAAATACTGCAGTTTAAACATCAGGCTAGCTGAAGATATCCGGAGTTAAAAAGGACTTTCACCATCTTCCTCTTTTATCAAGCATTGCTGCTCTACTTATAAGATGAACTCTGAATCATAGCCTAGGGGGAGCCATTGAGTATATGCTAGACTTCACACTGTGTTTCTTAATGTAAAGTATATTATACTGCAATTTGGTGTGTGTGTGTTGAGGCCACAGTGGGAAGGTATTTAATATATGTTTTGAAGATATTGAGTACTTATCCCTCTGTATGTCCTTGTGTTTGGATCTGGTATGACTGCCCCTGTGTTACGATACATATAATATTACCATCACTCTGCCACCTTGTGGTTGGATTTGGTATGACTCCCCCTGTGTTACTATACCTATATTCCCCCTTCCACCCAACTAGTCCTCCCATACACCCCCAGACACTCATCACCCCATTCCATCCCCAAATATACCCCTCATACCCCCATAACTCCCATTCCATCCCCCTTTCCCTACTCACCAATGTTCCATCCCTCTACTCCCCCCATACACCCCCCCAGGCCCTCATCTCCCCTATTCGATCCCCCTACTCTCCCCATACATACCTCTAGACCTCCATCACCCCATTCCATCCCCCTATTACCCCTATATCAACCCCAGGCCCCCATCATCCCCATTCCATCCCCCTAGACACCTCCAGGCCCCCATCTCTGGCATTGCATACCCCTATCCCCCCATTTAAACCCCTATTGAGGTAGCAGAATAACAGTAATGACTGCTGGGCAATGAACTTCTGGTATGCGAGGTTTTTTATTTCATCCTTCTAGCTAGCAAGAATGAACACTCCTGGCCCGACTCGTGTCTACACGCCAAAAAGTGCCCCATACAGACAATTCAGTGTACATATAACTCTATCACATTACGTCACAAGCGCACAGATGATACATTTCCGTTACAAAACATTCTAACCTTTAAACAGTTAACCTACTCATATTGCTGCAAAGAAGTTTAGCAAAGCATATTCTTTCACAAGCAGTTACACAAACCTTGCTTTGCGGTTACCTTCATCTGCTGACTAGCTTGACACATCCTGGACAGGAAAAGTGTGCTAAGCTTAGCACAGATGGCTGTGCTAAGGAGGGGGGGAAGGGGGTGAATTCAGTGTCAGGTTCTACAGATCTCACAAAATGTTCTTAACATAGTCATTAGGAATGGCTTCTTAGCTGGAATTCTAAATCAGCCCCACTACACACATAACCATGGCCATATAATCTGATCCCCATTCCTACTTCATTCCCCCCTTTGATCATAATCATAGCGATTAATATGAGCGAGATTAAGCATCACTAAATAGCATACAGGTCTGCTTTCTAATGGATCAGAGCCCAATGTGACTGAGATTTTTTTTTTTTTTTTTTAGTCTTGGGGGGTTAATGGCTGGTATTTCCACATAGCCATAATATGGGTCGCAGCCTTTCTTTCTACGGTGGCCTCAATGAAACTCTGGATCATTCTAGTCCCAAGGGGAATCAGACAGGGCAGCAGCAGACATGCTACGAGTATTATTACAATGATCCCCAATATAGCCTTTACCCCATATACACTGGGAAAACCCCAATCTCCGAACCAGCTACCAGCATTGAGACCATCCCATGTCTGGACTGGCACATGAGCTAACTTTCTCATTCTACCAGTGATTTCCTCAACTACTTTTCCTGTGTTGTCCACTTCTAAGCAACAATTACTCAGATTAAATTTTCCACAGACACCACCCTCAGTAGCTAACAGATAGTCTAAGGCAAGTCTATTCTGATACACATGAGCACGTAAATTAGTTCCTTGTTTAGCAAGCAAATTTAAGGCAGCAGCAGTTTCGTTAGTAATTATTTCTAATACAGCCTGTAACCTTATAATTCGATTAAGCATATAAATTGGTGTTCTATAACCGTAACTGCCATCTTCGGCCCATGTGGCTGGACCATAATACTGGACAATACGTTCTGGGGGCCATTCATTATCTTTCCAGTTTCCTATCGTCAGACTAGATGACCTCCGCTTCCTCTTTGAACCTATGTACACAGGGACTCCCAGTTCTTCCCTATTCCCCAGTGGAAGAAGGAAAAATGAGGGTTCTAATGTACCTAAGACACAGGCTCCTGACCAGTCTTGGGGGAGCTCTGAATAGGCTTTATTCCCACAAATCCAGTACAAGTTTTCTGGGGCCTTCCAGTTAGACTCTTTGGTGAGATTTTCCCATAGCCCTTTTAGATGAGTGAAATTGGTAAAGGGGTGTGGGTCAGGCACGGGTACGTTTGTATCGCTCCACCAGGATGTACTTTTAGAAGTGTTGTTATAAAACTGTTGTCCTAAACAGGCCATTTCTCCTACATGTGTTCTATACTGGGGACCCGACCTGGCTATACAATATTTCCCAATTATTGAAGTTTTCAGGTGCCATTCTGACCTTATTCGTTCATGGGGCTGCTCAGAGGTGGCACTGAGTGGCACATTATAATCTTTTTCCCTGGCTTCCCAAGGCCATTGGTCTCCCATGTTAGTTCCTCCACACACATAGCAATCTGTGACTTGTAAATTGTCAGCCACACTTTCTGCCAGTTCAATGAACAGGTTCTTTGTGCTAGGGGGCACTTCCATACCAGTGGCTAGCTCTTCATATAAGGAATGAAATAGCTGATGATTAACACTCTTTGTTAGTTCAGTTTCTAGTGAGACATACACAATTGTACCGGGGTCTGATCCTTTACCATAAATATGAACTCCAAACTTATTTCCCTATTGTGCTAAAAACCGGGCAGGGTTATGTATGGTGAAATTCACAGGGGTGCAACTTCCCACTGTGCAGCTGGATGAACCAGCTAAAGATTGTAGAATGGCATCCTGATTTTTCATTCCCCATGTTCCCCAGGCAGCACACCTCCAGTTGGGGCAGTAATTCCATTCCTCACCTGCACAGCTAGGTCCCAGTTTCCCTGAACAGATGTACCTATCATTTCTCAAATACTCTCTCTCCCATTCCAATCCCCCACACCCTCCCCTTGGGAAGTGGTTGAGGTTGATGGCAGCACACACATCAAAGATTAGGCTTGCTGCAGTGCTGGGGTCAGTGATCAGTGTACGGTTTATCAGCCTACCGGTGGAACTAAAGCTCCGAACGGTTAGCCAGGTTTTATAGGGTGCATAAGTGGGGTCATAACAGGTTATCTGATTTTCAAAGGAGCACATTGAATAGGTAGTCCCATTATGTATGCAGGTACCAGTCTCTGTGCCCTTGCATTGATAATGGGAGTGCCACAATAACATCTTGGTAGTTACGGATCCTACTCTGGTAGTCTTTATACAAGGGTCACATGAGATACTCTCCCCCCCCTGTTAACCCGGTCAGTATCACTATTATGACTATCAACAGTCTCATTATAACGATCTTAGTAAACATTACACCGATGAATATCCTCAAGCTTCAGCTTGTGCGTAGACCAACCAGCGTCCGGGCTGTGGTTGGAGCAGAGCTTAGTAGATATCCTTTATCTTCCGCCGTGCGTTGAGCCAGCAGCTTCCAGGGGTGTGCTGGCCGCAGGGCTGCAGTCTGTCTATCTTCTGCCGTGCGTAAAATTCAGCAGCTTCCAGGGGTGTGCTGAACACAGGGCTGGAGTTCTTCCTTCTGATTTCTCTGGTCAATCTCAGTCTCAAAGGATCTTGGGGGTCTACTGTACTGTGCCCGGAGTCTGTGAGGTCAGCAGCTCGCTTTACCCTGGAGTGGTGTATCCAGGGTGTCACCTCGGCTACCTTAATGGCTGTTGGGGTAGATAGCAGAACAGTGTAAGGACCTCTCCATTTTGGCCCTAGTGGGGTTATGTTCCACTCCTTTACCCACACTGTATCTCCTGGTTTGAAGGGGTGTACTGGGTTCGACAAGCTTATGGGAAGTTTCTCTTGAACCCATTTCCCTATGTCCTGCATACTTTCCCCAAGTTTCTGTAACAGTTCACGGTTAACTACCCCTCCTATCTGATGCAAGTCTCCTCTTATCCCTCTAATGATGGGTGGGGGCCTACCATACAGTACCTCAAAAGGGGACAGATTTGTCCTCTTTGTTGGGGTACTCTGAATTCTCAGTAAAGCAATGGGCAACATCAAGGTCCACTCCATTTGGGTTTCCTGACAGAGCTTAGCCAGTTGTGACTTGAGTGTGCGGTTCATCCGTTCAACTTTTCCAGAGCTTTGGGGCCTATATGCGGTGTGTAATTTCCAAGTAATCTTAGGTGCTGTTGCTAATTCCTGGAGGCACTTGTGGACAAAGTCAGGGCCATTGTCTGGGCCTATATCTGGGGATAAACACCTTTTACAAAACTGCTTCCGTCAGTAAAGTACTCAACGTTTGGATTTTCCAAGGGGCTGTCTTTCAAGTCTGGTCGGCTTGCATATCCATTACCCGGAGACTGTCATGAGTTAGGGGTTCTTGTGAGGTGGGGAGCAGAGTGGCTGGGTTTAAAGTGTTTACAGTCTCTAAGTGGATACGAGGATTTTCCCACAGCATAGCTTGATATTTAACCATTTGACTGTTCGTGAACCAGTGATTCCCCTTGTAATCCATTAATGCCTGTACTTGTTGTGGGACCCGGACATAAGTCTCCTGACCCAATGACAACTTGTCAGCTTCGACCCCAAGGAGGGCTGTTACTGCGATGGCCCGCAGGAGAGATGACCATCCCTGAGCTACAGCGTCCAGTTGTTTTGAAAGGTATGCTACAGGGCGCTGCCAAGACCCAGAGTATTGTGTCAGGACTCCTACTACTATTCCTTGTTTTTCACTGACATACAAATAGAAGACTTTTTGGCTATCTGGCAAGCCTAGCGCAAGAGTCTGCATTAGGGAGACCTTAATGTCTTAATGCTCTGTTTTGCTGTTCTCCCCATTGGAAGGGTTCCTTTTCTCCCCCCTTTGTGGATTCATAGAGGGGTCTGGCTTTTATGGCAAAGTCCGGTATCCAGATTCAGCAGAATCCTGCCACCCCCAGGAATTCACGTACTTGCCGTCTGGTAGTCAGGGTGGGAATCTGACAAACAACTTCTTTCCTGCCTTCTCCCAATTGTCTCTGTCCTTGTGATACTCTGAATCCCAGGTACTTTACAGTCTCTTGTCAAAATTGCACCTTTCCCCGGGACACCTTATAACCTGCCTCCCACAGTAATTGTAACAGTTCATTAGTGACCGCTGGGTGCATGGTCATTACAGCCTGATTGACCGCTCGGAGGTCTTGAACAGGATGACAGTGAGCTCTTTCAGGTTTCTGCACTGGGAGTAGAGGTGTATTCCAGGGAGACTGACAGGGTTTTAGAATTCCATGGTGTAGGAATTTGTTTAAGTACTTTTGTTTTCCTACTAGGGCTTTTAGAGGGACTGGGTACTGTTTCAGGCTGACTGGAGTGGCTCCTGATTTTAATTCAATAAGGATTGGGGGAACGTGTGTGGTTAATCCTGGTAGGTTGTCTTCTGCCCACAGTCCCGGGATGTCTTGCAGTATGCGGGCTTCAAAGGGATGCGGGGCAAGGGTCCGGCTATTTGCATCAGGATTTCTCGGAGTGGAAGTGGACACTTGATTGGGGAGCCCATGGACTACTACTGAGTTCCCTATTTCTGTCCTGCCTATACCCAGAGTGCTACGGTCAGGAGTATATTTACTGAGATTTGGCATTGACAAACTTGCTGAATCTGATGTAGGTGGACAACAACTTGAGTCCCCTTGTTTACTGGACGGGGCATTTGGACATGGCTCTGACCTGTCTCTATCTGAGGTCCTTTCATCTACATACGGGGGAGGCTGATCTGTCTCTTCGGGTTGAGAATATATGTGTTTTGTTTGTTTTGTCAGTGGTACTACTCTTGTCATAACTATAATTCTATACTGTTCCTCTTTCTGTGGCTTCTATCCACTGCAGGTCTTTATCTCCCATTTGTCCAAAGGATGCACAATCATCCAGACGGACGTTTTCTCCTAGCTGACTGACTGACTGACTGGCTGAGGATTTATCCGAGAGATGCACAATCATCTGGACGGATATTCCTCCTGACTGGCTGGCTGGGGATTTATCCGAGAGATGCACAATCATCTGGACGGATATTCCTCCTGACTGGCTGGCTGAGGATTTATTCGAGGGATGCACAATCATCTGGACGGATATTCCTCCTGACTGGCTGAGGATTTATTCGAGGGATGCACAATCACCCGAACGAACAGTCCTCCTGGAAGGTGCGTCTTGGTCATGTTTCTGTAATTCTGACATAATATTCTCAAATAATCAGTCAATGGTCTCTAAGTCAAGGGTTCCCTGTGGGGGCTACCGCGCTCCATAGCAGGGCCAATCTTTCTCACACAATGTTATCAATTTCTCAGGGCTA
>JBBDGP010004175.1:55000-63086 GCA_037952835.1 Lithobates septentrionalis
CTTCACCCATACAACCCTAAGGCCCCTATCACCTCCATTCCATCCTAATCCCCCCAAATAACTACCCTTCCCCATGACCCCATCACATGCCTTATTTTCCCACACACACCCATCACCCTCATTACATTTCCCTATTCCCCCCCAAACCCCCATTTCATTCGACTAGTCTTCCCATACACCCCCAGGCCTTCATCACCCCCATTCCATCCACAAATACACTCCCAGACCACCATTCCATCCTACTACTCTCCCCCATACAGCCCCCAGGCCCCCAGGCCCCCATTCAATCCCCTATCCCCCCATACACACCCCTAGATCTCCATCACCCCCATTGCATCTCCCTATTCCCCCCACAGACCCCCATTACATACGACTAGTCTCCCTATACACTCATCACCCCCATTCCATCCCCAAATACACCTCCATCACATCCTCTACTCCCCCCAGGCCCCCATTCCATCCCCCTACTCTCCCTATACACCTATATTACATCCCCTATCCCCCATACCCAACCTGACCTCCATCACCCCCATTCTATCCCCTAATACACGCATATCTACCCCATGCCCCCATTACATCCTCCTACTCCCCCCCATACACCCCCCGGGGCCTCCATCTCCCCCATTACATCCTCCCACTCCCCCCATACACACCCCCGGGGCCTCCATCTCCCCCATTACATCCTCCTACTACCCCCATACACCCCCCCCGGGCCTCCATCTCCCCCATTACATTCTCCTACTACCCCCATACACATCCCCCTGGGGCATCCATCTCCCCCATACACACCCCCTGGGACCTCCATCTCCCCCATTACATCCTCCTACTCCCCCCCATACACACCCCCCAGGGCCTCCATCTCCCCCATTACATCCTCCTACTCCCCCCCATACACACCCCCCAGGGCCTCCATCTCCCCCATTACATCCTCCTACTCCCTCAATACACCCCCCGGGCCTCCATCCCCCCATTACATCCTCCTACTCCCCCCATACACTGACCCCCAGGGGCCTCCATCACCCCATTGCATCCTCCTACTCCCTCAATACACCCCCCGGGCCTCCATCCCCCCCATTACATCCTCCTACTCCCCCCCCATACACACCCCCCAGGGCCTCCATCCCCCCATTACATCCTCCTACTCCCCCCATACACCCACCCCCAGGGGCCTCCATCTCCCCCATTACATCCTCCCACTCCCCCCATACACACCCCGGGGCCTCCATCTCCCCCATTACATCCTCCTACTACCCCCATACACCCCCCGGCCTCCAGCTCCCCCATTACATCCTCCTACTACCCCCATACACATCCCCCTGGGGCATCCATCTCCTCCATACACACCCCCTGGGACCTCCATCTCCCCCATTACATCCTCCTACTCCCCCCCATACACACCCCCCAGGGCCTCCATCTCCCCCATTACATCCTCCTACTCTCCCCATACACTCCCCGGGGCCTCCATCCCCCCATTACATCCTCCTACTCCCCCCATACACCCCCCCAGGGGCCTCCATATCCCCCATTACATCCTCCTACTCCCCCCATACACCCCCCCAGGGGCCTCCATATCCCCCATTACATCCTCCTACTCCTCCCATACACCCACCCCCAGGGGCCTCCATCTCCCCCATTACATCCTCCTACTCCCCCATACACCCCCCGGGCCTCCATCTCCCTCATTACATCCTCCTACTACCCCCATACACACACACTCTGACCCCCATTCCACCCCCCATAGCAACCCCAGGCAACAATAGCTCTCATTCTATCCCCCTAGTCCCCCCATACACACACCCAGACCCATATCACCTTCACTCCATCCCCCTATTATCCCCATATCACATATTTCCACAAACTTTTTCTCTGTGGTGATCACAGAGCTGCCATTTTGGAAAGTAGAGAACAATGAATTGGTCTTCAACAAGATGGCGGCCGCAGACTCAGAAACAGAGCTTTTCCGCTAAACAAGTTCAGCTTCCATTGCTTCCACAATGAGGAGATCATCGCTAAAATAGTGTCCGATGTGGACGGGACACGTTATGCATCCAGCTTCTTCCCGGCCCGGATTGTATTGAGGAAAGATAATATTCTGTGCGGAGCCTTCAGAGGGAGTCATACCAGGTTCTGCCACCAGATGGCAGCCTTATCATGTCATATATATATATATATATATATATATATATATATATATATATATATATATATATATATATAGTGTGCTTAGAAATACGAAGTGCTACCACATTCATCCACAAGGCGGCAGCAAAGTAGCAGCTATATTCTCTGTATAGAAAATAAATGTGAGCGTTACCAGGATCAGCCAGCAGATGGCAGCATGGTGTCTGCATGAGATACAGCGCATGCCCAGTCCGCCGCCATTTTATGGTAGAGAATTATTTAGGTCTTCAAGAAAATGGCGGCACGACGGACTTTTCTGTTTAGTGTACTGCGCATGACCAGAGCAGCTGCCATTTAGCCGAGCAGTAAATAGTACTCTGGTCTTCAGTAATATGGCGCCGTGTTCATTATACTCATTGGGTTAGTTTTGTCCCGTCAGGCTCGTTTTTCAGAAGGCAAACTGTAGAAATTAGATGAAACACCAATCACTATGCAGTGGGCGTGACCGTGTCCGAGCGGACTTGATAAGGAGTCGTGTTTTACAGAGGCGGGGATAGTTGCCAGGCCCCGCCCCCACCATTCTTATTGGACACTTTATAATGTTTCCTCGAGCCGATGACGTCATTTTTGTTATTATAAAATGACCCGACTGGAGATTACTTTCACATAATGACCCCGGAGCTACGAGAATCGGGCTCTACAGGATGACGAGGCCGCCATTTTACTGAAGACCTCCTCGTTTTATGTTTTCTGAAATAGAGGGGGAAATGAGATTGAGACATGTCTGCTCTTGCCGCCATCACCATGAGGTCCAATATATTGGTATAATGAAAAATGGCGGCTTGGGCATGCGCAGTATACGATGATAGCACTCGCTATGCTGCCGCCTTGTGGTCGTATCTGGTATGACTCTTATGTTACTATACTCAAAATATTACCGTCACTCTGCTGTCCCCTTGTGGATGATCCTGGTATGACTCCTCCTGAGTTACTATACATATAATATTACTGTCACTCTGCCTCCTTGTGGTTGTATCTGGTATGACTCCCCTGTGTTACTATACATATAATATTACCAACACTCTGCCCCCTTGTGGTTGTATCTGGTATGACTCCCCCTGTGTTACTATACATATAATATTACCGACACTCTGCCCCCTTGTGGTTGGATCTGGTATGACTCCCCCTGTGTTACTATACATATAATATTACCGTCACTCTGCCTCCTTGTGCTTGGATCTGGTATGACTCCCCCTGTGTTACTATACATATAATATTACCGACACTCTTCCCCCTTGTGGTTGTATCTGGTATGACTCCTCCTGTGTTACTATACATATAATATTACCGTCACTCTGCCACCTTGTGGTTGTATCTGGTATGACTCCCCCTGTGTTACTATACATATAATATTACTGTCACTCTGCCACCTTGTGGTTGTATCTGGTATGACTCCCCCTGTGTTACTATACATATAATATTACCGTCACTCTGCCCCCTTGTGGTTGTATCTGGTATGAGTCCCCCTGTGTTACTATACATATAATATTACCATCTCTCTGCCTCCTTGTGGTTGGATCTGATATGACTCCCCCTGTGTTACTATACATATAATATTACTGTCACTCTGCCCCCTTGTGGTTGGATCTGGTATGACTCCCCTGTGTTACTATACATATATTATTACCATCACTCTGCCTCCTTGTGGTTGAATCTGGTATGACTCCCCCTGTTTTACCTTACACATAATACTACTGTCACTCTGCCCCCTTGTGGTTGGATCTGGTATGACTCCCCTGTGTTACTATTCATATAATATTACCGTCACTCTCCCCCCTTGTGGTTGTACCTGGTATGACTCCCCTGTGTTACTATACATATAACATTACCGTCACTCTACCCCCTTGTGGTAGGATCTGGTATGACTCCCCCTGTGTTACTATACATATAATATCACAGTCACTCTGCCACCTTGTGGTTGGATCTGGTATGACTCCCCCTGTGTTACTATACATATAATATTACCGTCACTCTGCCCCCTTGTGGTTGGATCTGGTATGAGTCCCCCTGTGTTACTATACATATAATATTACCATCTCTCTGCCTCCTTGTGGTTGGATCTGATATGACTCCCCCTGTGTTACTATACATATAATATTACTGTCACTCTGCCCCCTTGTGGTTGGATCTGGTATGACTCCCCTGTGTTACTATACATATATTATTACCATCACTCTGCCTCCTTGTGGTTGAATCTGGTATGACTCCCCCTGTTTTACCTTACACATAATACTACTGTCACTCTGCCCCCTTGTGGTTGGATCTGGTATGACTCCCCTGTGTTACTATTCATATAATATTACCGTCACTCTCCCCCCTTGTGGTTGTACCTGGTATGACTCCCCTGTGTTACTATACATATAACATTACCGTCACTCTACCCCCTTGTGGTAGGATCTGGTATGACTCCCCCTGTGTTACTATACATATAATATCACAGTCACTCTGCCTCCTTGTGGTTGGATCTGGTATGACTCCCCCTGTGTTACTATACACATAATATTACTGTCACTCTGCCCCCTTGTGGTTGGATCTGGTATGACTCCCCTGTGTTACTATACATGTATTATTACCATCACTCTGCCTCCTTGTGGTTGGATCTGGTATGACTCCCCCTGTTATACCTTACACATAATATTACGGTCACTCTGCCCCCTTGTGGTTGGATCTGGTATGACTCCCCTGTGTTACTATACATATAACATTACCGTCACTCTACCCCCTTGTGGTAGGATCTGGTATGACTCCCCCTGTGTTACTATACATACAATATTACCGTCACTCTCCCCCCTTGTGGTTGGATCTGGTATGACTCCCCTGTGTTACTATACATATAACATTACCGTCACTCTGCCCCCTTGTGGTTGGATCTGGTATGACTCCCCCTGTGTTACTATACATATAATATCACCGTCACTCTGCCTCCTTGTGGTTGGATCTGGTATGACTACCCAGTATATTTATATTAAATACACTGCAGCTAACGAAATAACCTGCCTGCCTGCTAAATGAAATGACACTCTCTCTCCGCCAATGACACACTACACAAGGCCGACGTGCAGGCAGCCTTATATAATGTGGGTCGTGGAATTAGTCCCCCTGAGCCATGATTGGTCAAAGGCCCCCTGCGTTTTGCCAATTATGTCTCTCTTAGCCGAGTCTCCTGTGATTGGCCAAAGCATGCAGGTCATGGTGCATGCTTTGACCAATCATCATACAGCAATGCACTGCGCTCCCGCAGTGAATTATGGGCCATTACACGCCGCTCGAATTTGGAGCGAACAGCCCATAATGTTCGGTTTTCGACGAACAGCCAATGTTCGAGTTGAACTCATCTTAGACCCGAACAGAAAGCTCATCCCTACTTATAACTAATATCCTCCAGAGAGAATAAGTTCAGAGCTCACAACCTTTCCTCATAACTAAGATCCTCCAGACCCTTTATTAGCTTTGTTGCCCTTCTTTGTAGTCGCTCCATTTCCAGTACATCCTTCCTGAGGACTGGTGCCCAGAACTGGACAGCATACTCCAGGTGCGGCCGGACCAGAGTCTTGTAGAGCGGGAGAATTATTGTTTTATCTCTGGAGTTGATCCCCTTTTTAATGCCAATATTCTGTTTGCTTTGTTAGCAGCAGCTTGGCATTGCATGTCATTGCTGAGCCGATCATCTACTAGGACCCCCAGGTCCTTTTCCATCCTAGATTCCCCCAGAATAGGGATGAGCCGAACACCCCCCGGTTCGGTTCGCACCAGAACCTGCGAACGGACCGAAAGTTCGCACGAACGTTAGAACCCCATTGACGTCTATGGGACTCGAACATTCAAAATCAAAAGTGCTCATTTTAAAGGCTAATTTGCATGGTATTGTCCTAAAAAGGGTTTGGGGACCCGGGTCCTACCCCAGGGGACATGTATCAATGCAAAAAAAAACTTTTAAAAATGGCCATTTTTTCGGGAGCAGTGATTTTAATGATGCTTAACCACCTCAATACAGGGCACTTTCACCCCCTTCCTGCCCAAGCCATTTTTCAGTTTTCAGCGCTGCCGCACTTTGAATGACAATTGCGCGGTCATGTTACACTGCACCCTAAAGAAATTTTTATCATTTTTTCCCCACAAATAGAGCTTTCTTTTGTTGGTATTTGATCACCTCTGCGGTTTTTACTTTTTGCGCTATAAACAAAAGAAGAGGGACAATTTTGAAAAAACACAATATTTTTTACTTTTTGCTATAATAAATATCCAATTTTTTACTCAGTTTAGGCCCATATGTATTCTTCTACATATTTTTGGTAAAAAAAAATTGCAATAAGCGTATATTAATTGGTTTGCGCAAAAGTTATAGCGTCTACAAAATAGGGGATAGATTTATAGCATTTTTATTATTTATTTATTTTTTACTAGTAATGGCGGCGATCTGCGATTTTTATTGTGACTGCGATATTGCGGCGGACACATCGGACACTTTTGACACATTTTTGGGACCATTCACATTTATACAGCGATCAATGCTATAAAATTGCATTGATTACAGTGTAAATGTGACTGGCAGGGAAGGGGTTAACACTAGGGGGCGATCGAGGGGTTAATGTATGACCTAAGGAGGTGATTCTAACTGTGGGGGGAGGGGACTGACTGGGGGAGGTGACCGATCGGTGTCCCTATGTACAAGGGACACACCATCGGTCTCCTCTCCTCTGTGACAGGACGTGGATCTGTGTTTACATGCACAGATCCACAGTCTTGCTCTGTTACCCAGCAATCGCGGGTGCCCGGCGGACATCGCGGCCGCCGGGCACGCGCACCGAGTCCCGAGCGCGCCCCTAGTGGCTCAGGAGGGCGAGGACGTCATATGACGCCCGCCCAGAACAATAGAAGCCTCGTCCAGCCGTCATATGACGGTGGGCGGTGGCTTAGTGGTTAAAGTAAAAAAAAGGAAGTGAAATATTCCTTTAAATATGGTACCTGGGGGGTGTCTATAGTATGCCTGTAAAGTGACGCGTGTTTCCCGTGTTTAGAACAGTCCCTGCACCAAATGTCATTTTCAAAGGAAAAAAATCTCATTTAAAACTGCTTGCGGGTTTAATGTCATGTCGGGTCCTGGCAATATGGATGAAAATCAGTGGGACAAACGGCATGGGTACCCCCCAGTCCATTACCAGGCCCTTTGGGTCTTGTATGGATATTAAGGGGAACCCCGCACCCAAATTAAAATAAGGAAAGGTGTGGGGCCACCAGGCCCTATATACTCTGAACAGCAGTATACAGGCGGTGCAAACAAGACAGGGACTGTAGGTTTGTTGTTAAGTAGAATCTGTTTGTAATTTTGAACTGGTACATTTTTAATGTGTTTAGCTCCAGCCAAAAAATCTTTTTTAATCTTTTTGGAAAACATAGGGAAGGGTTATCACCCCTGTGACATTTGTTTTGCTGTCTGTCCTCCTCTTTAGAACATTTCACCTCACTTTCTGTCCCAATGAAAAATGCTTTTTGAAAATTTGGGGTTTTTTGTGGAACAAGGATTGGAAAGCATCAGTGGAAAGGAGAAATGTTTTTTCCCATATTAACTCTTACAGGAGAGAATTTCCCTTCCTAGGGGTAGATGTCATCTCACTTCCTGTTGTCTCCTTCCATTTGCAAGTAGGAGTCATTTGTAAGTTAGATGTTTGAAAGTAGGGGCCTGCCCTATATACTCAGCAGAAATTTGGGCCTTAGGTGTTGCTGTCAAATATTAGATCAAGAATTGTAATTACATGCCCCTGTTAAACAGGGCCAAAAAAATTGGGCCTTGGCCACTGGTGGCGGTGCCCAGAACTAAAAATGTTCTTACAAGCTATCAGCATGAAAATTGAGGGAGAAGAGGATAGTCACTCAGCATCAGCATAGGCAGTCTTGAAGGGATCTC